>KN716476.1:86725-102127 GCA_000816705.1 Dictyocaulus viviparus | reverse complement strand
GTGAATGGTCTATGATTTGAGAAGATCAGTCTGTTGCCAAGTCAATGCTGCTTACCCCCTTCCCCTTCCAATTCCCCCAGATTAGATTGCTATCAATTCATCGATCCCTGAGGGATGAAAGGTTTGGTGAGTCTGGAGTTATGCACTATAGGGATCAGGAAACCACTTGGCTCTAGACCAATTCGACTATTGATGCGAATAAAGGTTACAGTAGGATCAAAATCATATATAGAATACATAGCTACAGATTGTCGTCTTCTGAGTTTATTCACATTTTTCTAAATAAAATCTATTTTAGCATACTTACTGCTAATTACTAATACTTACTACTAATCTCTATTTGAACTTAAAAAACCTCGGCATAAACAAATCAAGCCTATGAGATTGAAAAACAAACTGTATGTTACACAATGTGTCACTTCGCATCTTTACTCATAAAAAGAAGTTTTGAGGAATTAAGTAAAAATTGTAGTCACAGTGTAGTTAAATATTAGTTTGCCAAATCAATCTCAGTATGCAAATATTTAAGTTGATTACAGTCCAACATCAACGCATTTCTATCATAAACCTACCAGTTCATCGTGACTATTTCTAAGATGACGCTTTACAAGGCGCGATTCAGGTGCCCCATACTCACACAAGGGACATTGATGCAATTGAATCATTAAGTGTGCTTCAGCGATATGTCGCGAGGTCTGACGTACGTCCTCGTCACAAAGTCGGCATCTTAAATCTTAGTAATTAATGCTGATGTACCAGTAATATACCAAACATGACATAGTACAAGATATTTGACTCATGTAATATTCAACCTATTCTTCTGCTTATAATAATGAATCTCACCGGTTGAAATCTTCCATAACACTGGCAGGCAATTTACGATTTATCCACCCAGGAAAACATCGATCGTTCCATTCTGCGATCTGCTGAGAATACTGCAAAAGATTTGCACGTGGCATTACATCAGCATTATCACGGTGAGTAAACCTGAAAAAATCTGCAGCAATAGCTGGATTCAATATCGTAACCAATCAAAGGTTGATTATTATATACTCTGAGCAATTTTACTTTATATGAGCACGAACGTCACTTGAGCACGCGTGATGAGAAAAATCGCAGAGTGGGCACTCGTAGAGCCTCGGTTCTTTCAAATGATGTCGATAAACATGAATCTAAATCACATTAACGATTAATTGGAAAAGTAACCATTGACAAAACCATGATACCAAATCTAACGAAATAATTGACATTCCACAAAGGTAGTTAGTAGAACCGCCATTTATATAACCATAAGAATCATCTGGCAGCAAAAAATACCTGTCGATCTTCAGTTTTCATTTCCTGAAAACATTCCTGACAAGTAACTTTTGTCTCGTCACTAATCATTGTTGAGTCTTTCTTCTTGTCGAATGTGCCTGGCTAAAATATATCATAATGTTATCCCAATCCATGATGCAACTAGTAAATGAACAAGCATTAACAATGGATCAAAACTAAAGCAATCGGAAGTTATCAGAATTCACACACTTTCATTTTCCGGGCCGGGAAGCATTGTGTAAATCGCTGTTGAACATGATCAGCATTTAGTTCTAAATTTGAAATAGGGTCCAAATCGGCGTTGTTGTGCATCTAAAAAACCGTTAGCTACTCAAAAGGATAACAACATTAACAATTTTGAGCCATGGCATCATGAAATGAGCACATATTACAATAATAAAGTGAAAAATTGACCATTCATATGCCTTCCTAGTGAGTTCCGTTTCGGTTATTGCTTCCAGTATCACCTTCACCATAGAGATAATTTAAGAAAGCTTAGGGCCCTTTAAAAGGTAAAAAGTGGTGAGAAAGCAAAACTTACTTTTCTTGATCATAATATTATCGTTCTACATTTTTTTTCTTCATTAGAACGCCTGGACAAAAGGTCTATAAGAATTATCTTCTTACTTTTAGAAAGCAGTAGCTATTTCTAATTGCTTACTAATTCTTGAAATCTCAAAATGGCTAATCAAAATACAAATGTTTAAATGCACAAAAAGGCACTAACATGCAGTAATCACTATTAAGCTTCTCCCATGAAAACCTATAAAAGAAGCCATAGAAGTAAATAAATTACTGTCTGATTATAGTCTAATGCAATTGTTCAGGCTAACTTCATTGTATTGATCCCTGTTATATTAATACAATTGGTAATGATATAGTGTTTCTGCTCTACTAATTGAATTTTAAAGATTAAATTACAAAAACTTTGCAACTACTAACAACGCTCAAAATCAGCAAGAAATCGACCATAGTTGGCTATGTAAAAACCCTGTATTTTACTACCGAACAAAATTTTATGGTAAAATTAATATTATCATTATCGAAATACCTTGACCATATGCGCCTTAACTTCGTATGCATCAGCCGCACCCCAATCACAAATAACACACTGGAATAACGGCATATCAAGGTGATCTCTAGCAACATGTCGCAGAAAATTCGAGGTGGGCTTGAATTCTTTCAAGCATAACTGAAATCTGAACTATATTGGCCAATAATCTAATATTTACTATAATTATAATAATTATAATTATTACTATGATTAGAAGTGAAAAAAGTGAGTACTAAAATTCCAAGATGAAAATGGGTCCATAGTTCATTGCCGAAAAACTCTGACCTTGAAAAAGTAACCAGTAATAGTCAGAGTAATTCATTTTTTTCCCAGTTCAAACAGAACAAATTCCATCAAAAACGAAATTTTCAACTCATAGCGTAATTGAAGTTAATTATATGATACGCGTTCCTTATAGTACCGCAAAGTAACAAAAAGAAGCAATCTAGCTCTATGATTAGAAAGCGCGATGACATACCAATAGAAAAAACAGAAACATAGTGAAAACGATTTACAACTTGAAGATAAGTCATAGTCGTTATCCAATATATCCAGACTATTCTAGAGAGATTTCAAATCAAGAAAACCAAATAGCACACTAACCCGACAGGTCCATTCACTGACCCGTTTCATTGGTTGTCCAACATAGTCTCTATTCTGTTGATCATGCGATTCTTCGTAAACTAATTCATCCTGAAATAATCAAAACAACATAAAGAGAACTCAAGAGTTTCATATATCTCGAATATTTGGTATAAATCGTGAACCAAATCCTTCTAGCTTCAATACATCTTGCATACCAAATCATTACTACTTGAGCTTGGTGTACTTCCCTTCATAGTGTCGGAAGCATTCTCAATTGTATCGATCTCAAAATCTAGTTCCTCGCGCTTTATCTGTAATACCTCATTTCTATAACAAAAAGCATGTGCGACACTTTCTGTGACTTTGGATCTGATCATATCACACACATAAAATATCATCCGAAAACCAAAACCAAAGGGACTGCTTATTAAGTTCGACTTAGTTATCTAAAAACATAACATCGGAATTGGATCATTGTCAGGTCAAAAGCTTATTGAAATAGGCCCATCCACCTCTGATCTCTTTTCGTCGTTTTCCAACCACCAGAAGGGCTTCCTTCGATGCTGCCATCCAGGAAAACAGTCTTCATTCAACTGATCAATTTCTTTTCTAAACATCAAAGTAAAACAGGGTATAGAACAATCATGTATTTAATTCAAAAAAATTCGATTAATTACTAAATTCGCTAAGTCTAAATCTTTTGTCTATAGTGAACTTGAAAAGTGAATGAAAATAGAAGAAAGCTCAATAAATCAATTTAACAAAACACAACGAAAGACAGATTAATGATCGTTAATCATCCAAAACAAATATAGAAAATTCTTGCCTATACTCATTTTCATGCGAAATCGGTTCCAGCTCTTTATCATCTTTATGCATCCATTTTATATGCCACTTCACTCTGAAAAGAATAACGTCTACATTAAAATACTAATCATACTGACTTAGTGCAGAGAAAAAGAAGGAATATAGCCATACCTGTGTACATCATAATTTGATGCAAAATTACACAAGGGACACTCGAATATGCGTGTACGTTGAAGGTGTCTGTGATAAACATGACGCTGACGATCTGATTGTGCTACCTGTAGAAAATAATTGATGAAGACATTAAAAACATTACAAATCAATACTATGTCATGACAGCGACTACAAAATTTTCTGCGTAAACGCCATATAATAGTGTTCACGATAGAAAATTATAGGAATTGATTAGGCTTGATTACGCAGCGCTTTATTCATCAAAATACCACAAAATCAACTCAATATAGGTTGATTCGTATTAAATCAATGTAATTACAAATGATGAACTCATTGTTAATCTTACTCGGAAACGAAACGCAGTAGACACCTAGAGTTATAAAAATAAGTGATAACAGTTAACTGGTCCTGTAATGAAAATGCACATGTTCCTATAGAGTATTTACCATATCACAGTTATCTCATTCATCTGAATTATAACTGATCTACTTAATAAGTATAATTACATGCAAAATATTAATAGAATACATCTGTTTATTGCACTTATTCATAACAAAATTTCCATGCTTACAAATAAACCAGAATGGGAACAAAAGTACCTGAGTGCCACATATCTTGCAATTATGGCGCTCTCTTGGACGCGTACTTTCCTTCGGTCGAACGAGTTTCATTGGACGATTGGGGAAACAACGATTCTGCAACTCTCGAATTTCATCCGCATATCGTTCAAGATTGCTGAGAGGTTGTGCATTTGGGTAATCAGGATGTACCTAAAAAAACGGAAAATTCAATAATTACACAGAAGCTTGATTCATGGCAATCAAATAACCAATCCTATCCTGTAGTTTATGGTATTTGCCTGAACGAATATGATTATTTTTGAGCCGATTTGAGCAGATGTACAATACATTAACGTAAAATATAAGAAACCATCATGCATGAATCTTCGCATTCTCGTTACGCATTCTTAATAAAACTTACTTTGTGTATATGCTTCATTACAGTACATCCTTCGTAGCTACCAAATCCTTCACAAATTGGGCATTCATATAACGGTTTCTTCAAATGTTTCTGGGCAATATGTCGACCAGGATATCTGAAATACTACTAGTACTAATAAAACAGGAAATTAAGCATTTGGAATTCTTAGTTTTGTACGCACCGGCTCTCCTCCCAACACAAATGACATGTTCTGTCATCGATGAGCAGTCCTTCCGGAGCTGGAGTTCGCTGTTCTAAGTCGTCTCGATCTTCATCGCGGATAATAGAGTCTTCTGGTTCGCGACGAAGGATGGCTTCCTATACCGCAAAAATACTTTAATATTATAAGTAACAACTACTCAAAAATTTTTCTACATTATCAATTACGTAATGCCTTCTGAAAAATGCATCACCCTGATCATAGCAGTTACTTCGTCGCTTTCGATCTTGAAATCCTTAATATCCTTAATGAAACGTGAATTTACTACTCCGGTCATTGTTGTCGTTTTTCTTATCGTTCCTGGGGTCGCAACAGAATTTTCGTCTGCGGACCACCACTGCGGCCGCTTTTGTTTCCAATCAGGAAAGCACCGTTTATTCCACATCTACAGAGTATGAAAAATTATTAGAAGTGTGTGAAAAGTTGTTCTTGTCGCACGGAAAAATTCTTCAGCACTCTTAGCTCACCAATATAAGCGCTTTATGCTTCTCTTCGTTGCTAATTGGCTCAACACCTCGCCCATGCTGACTGGTACAATGTTTCTTTGCTTCCCATACAGAATTTGAATTGAGATAGTCACATTCAGGGCATCTATAGAATGTTTTACTATAAGTTTAATAACCAACCTGAATCATTACTTATTACTATTACATTTATTCTTACATTACTTATTATTACTATTACACACATTTTCCTAAGACAAAATCTAGACTTTGAACAAAGTAAAGCTATTTATATTGACAGCAATAGAATAGAAGTTTTTTCTGTATTAACAAAAGCCTCGTCTTGACTTTAGTTAGTGACTTTGACTTATTGAGCAAATTTAATGGCAACTATTTGTACTTTTCTGTCTTTTATTGTACATTTTTTTAACATATTCTTATAGATACTTGAAAATGTTAAATACATTACCAGAAACTATAATCATTAGGGGTACAAAAATATCATGGTAACTTTTTCAAACGAAAATTGCAATTCCGAAGAGTACACGATATGAGTTCAGCATTAGTTTTTTCTTTTTGTTTCATGTAAATTCTCAAATCTAGATCGTATAATTTTCCTTTGTAGATTTCCAATCTTATCTAAAATTAACTCACTGATACATATCTTCTTTTTTAACGTGCACCATAAACACATGCCGTTGTCGCGCTGTGTTACATACTTCCACTCTACATACCTAAATTACGAAAACAATTTTTTTGATAGAAAGCCGCTTGTTTAATACTTCATTATACTTTCGCTATATAGAATTTTCCCATATAACATTTCGGTGCATCCATGATTAAATTTAATCCAGCTTCGCGCATAATAGTTCATTTCTCTTATTCACCGAAATATCTCTAGATTTTTGTTTAGCTTCCTTTCTTTTCCAGATTCTTTAGATGGAGCTGCCTTTTATGGCATATTGTTTTATCATAGAAGTTAATCGCCAAGGTAAAAAATAAGGCTAAATAAGTTCCGACAAGTGAAGATCTTCAAATTCATTTCTACTGTGTTCAACAATATCGTGAAAGTCTTGAATATAGCAAAATATAGAATGATTTCGCTTCATATATGATATGGATATGAAACGGTTTTTTGATTAAAAGCCGAGATTGACAGCTGATAAAAGCGTAATCGAAATGACATTTACCTTAAAGGTACGCCGCTACAGTAAATTTGGTCTCATACCTTTATTCTCTTTAAAAGCTCTATAATTAGTACCAAGTGATGTTAACCAGTAGAATATTTTCCTTTTATGTGTTTGAAATGTGAAAAAAATAAACAGACTAGCTAAATTGTTTGCCTTCTCCAAAACGAAAGAAGTTGGAAGTCTGAACACAATATCCTTTCAAGAATCTTGCTCTGTGAAGAAAGCTCACCACACATGTCACTTTATTTTTTGCTTTACTATCAACAAGACCGCTAGCATAAGAAGTATCTTCACTGTTTTCGAAGAAAATGAATGGATCAAATACATCTGGATCATCATTGGTCTAAAAAAAAAGCATTTAAAATATATAACTATTTCAAAATCAAACAGACACCAAGATTCGTGAGCTCAAAAAATCCGAGTGTGACTGCCACGAGAATAAAATAAAATAAGAGATCAATCGCAAGTTACCGACCTCAATTTGATGACTGCTGTCTTGCCAGCCAGTCCTACGTTTACTAACTGCACCGTCATATGATATTGCACTTCTTTTCCTATTTGATTTCTATAACACAGCTAGAAAATCTTACTGTTAAAACAGTCAAAGCTCCATTCGAAACTCTACAGAAATAAGACTGTGTATTTAAAAAAAAAATATGTGGTAGAAAAGAACTGCTAATAGATGACAAATAACTAGTTTTTACACCTATATGAAATTCTTAGCATGAAACGTAAAAGTATTTGTATGTGAGAATTAAATATGCTTTTGATAAACCATTATTTCTCAGATATAACATGAACAGAAATTACACTTCCGTCAAATTATTCGGGTATATATATTCATCAATTTAATTGGTTTAAACCATATTTCATCCAAAATCAACTCTTTGTTTCTTTATAAAAAGCTGTTCGAAATTATTAGGAAACCTAGAATTCTAATAATAAACAGACCGCCTCGCCATTTATCGCACAACCATTTATCAACGAAGTACCATTCGTAATGAAAGCTGTAAGGACGGAAGCGAAATCAAGTGGATCAATGGACATGGACTCATCGTTACTTGAGTCATCATCTGGACTGATGTCCTAGAAAAAGGAGATGTTAGATTTACTTGTTCGAAGGTATTAAAAATAATAATGTTCTGTTTCCAAGAACAAAATTAGTTTTAAGGGTGGCTTAGGAACTATTTATTTGTGCTAATATTGTTTGAAAAGTTGTATTGGTGCAGTATATTGACAACTTAATAAGTTGCATATATTATAATAAAGAAACAAAGCATACCAAGAAAAAAAGAAGAAAACAAGTCCTGCCAAAATCAAGAAGGAATGAGGAGGAAGATCATAAGGATTTATGGAATACATGAAGTATACAAAGTAAAGTCATTGTAGTGAAGATTATGCACCGAGTAGTAGTATTGGTATTTATTATCTACCAAGCTCTAGAGCATCTACAGTGCTACGTGTAAGCACAAGTTTCTATAGAACACTGAGCCCTACTCAGTATTATTATAAAAACTAAAGTATTTACATAATTGGAGCAAAAGCAAAATCTGAAATCATAAAAACTTCAAGTACAATAGTAGTAAATACATATGTAACATAAATTATATGGAGCAATTGTTCTGCATCCGATATTTTTGAAATCATTTGTACATCTAAAAGTTTTGTTATCACACATAACAGCATTCTTTCCGCAAAAACAAACATTTGCTTTAGAGTACGAGCGGTAAAATGATTTACATCCATCATCAAAGATTTAAGTAAGAATTTTAATTTACAAAACTTCCTTTGTCAAAATCGTTATGAATTAGGTCTAAATCTATCATTCAAAGGCTGTTCCAAAATCATTCCTTCTCTTCAGAGCTTGGAAAAATTCTTGCGAATATGGTAATGACCCGTTATCCTTACTGACGTTAACTTAACAAATACATAGCAAAAACAATTTAATCTTTTATATTTGTCAATTCTACAACAATGCAACTAAAATTTTTAGTCATAAGTTCCATTAATTTTAATGATACTATTGTTGGCAGATACCCTTCTCCTAGAGAACAACACAATTTTTGAAAACTAAAATTCCTCAAACATTTTCATCTCATTATAGGCGTTACATGAATGGTAAGTATGTAATAGCTTTTCATTTCATAAGCACATCTCATAAGTCCCAGACTCAATCAGGCCAACTTCTGCGAGGGCAGTCGACAAAAGCGCAGCGGCAACCGCTCTTCCAGCTCATTCTATGTGATCACCGACGAGCCAACGATGTGCATTTTCTTTTTCATCCACGTGAGACACAGTGAGTAGAATTACGGAAAGGTAGAGCAGTAGAAGAGTAATAATATAATAATAGGCATTTGAAAAAGAAAAAAGTTGGAAGGAAGTCATGCATTTTGCAAGCATCTTACCAAACCACAAATCAAGTAGAGGTTATGAACAAAACATCTAAGTCCAAAATGTAAAAATTATAATTTTTCCACTATACTCACCGTGAGTAGTTCTTCTTCTACTTTAGTTAATGTAGCTGTGTCACAAGTGCCCCTTGTTAATCTTTTACTAATAGACTTTTTTACAGTAAATATAAAAACAGCGTGGTTTTGAAATGCCAGGCTGGGAAAATTCTCATTAGAGTATTTCTAAAACCTTCATTACCTGACTATCACACCAATTTCTTTAATATTCTGTTGAAAAGTATCTTGTGTATGAATCCAACAAAAAAAATGAAGCACCTAGTTAATCATGGATTAGAATTGAGTTACTCCTCGATCAACACACGTCATATAAACAATTTTCCCAAAATCCCCATCGATGTAAGCCACACCTCGGTAGCCACAAAACAAGGTAGTTTCCTATTGAAAAATAACGACACATAACTAAATAAAATGCAATTATATGCACAAGCTCAGAGAGCTAAGCATTTCAGCAATAAGAATGCCCATATTTAACTTTTCACTATGACGTAAACAACGGAAGACTGAAAATGTTCGCAAGCAGTCGAAAAATTGTTCAGCAAATACATAAAATGTTTGTGTATACATAACAACTTCTTGAAAGTCTTTTCAGCAATCAGACAATCCACTTCAGATTGTCCTCAATGATAATAATAAGAACAAATGTGAACGCTCCATTGGTGTATTACGCACTTGTGTAAGCTGCAACGAAGAATATCAACCGTCATGCAGCAGAACAGTGAGTGAGTGACTGACAAATGACATAAACAAAGTCATTGATCAACGAGCGCAACATGTCTCTGAAGAGTCGAACAGAAGGCGTCATGCACATATGTAACCTTGTTAAGAAATGCGACAAGTAAACTGCTAGCAAACTTTAGCATGACATAGGAGCTACTATTACAATTACCAGAACAATTGTAAACAGATTCAGAGACTTTAGAGTGTTCACCAGAAACTCAAATAAAAACTACCTCATTCTATCAAAACCCTCGAGAATATATTTGGTAAAATTCAGTTGGGATTTTCGAAACGAGAGCTCTATCATCGGAGTCTGAGTAATAATGAAAACATGGAACTACGTCTCCTACTTTTCTGCACCACTTCGGAAAAAAATCGATTATTGAATGATAGATTATTGGATAGTTTTACTGTTGACCAGTAGTTGATAAATGATGTTAATGATGAGGTAATTACATGAAGGAAAAAAAATAATTCAGACGTAATTAAATGGAAACAAGATAGCTAATAGTAAAACACTTTATAAATAATGTAACGAAGAATTGTCGGAAACTTCCGACGGTATATTAGCAGAATAGTTAGGAAATTAATTACTCCCATAAGATTTTTTGAACACTTCTGCACTTTTCGTCATACAGTCTTTTTCAATGCTTCATCTCATTAAAATTACGTAAAATCTCAAGTTCCGTGTAAATTTATTATGATACTACATTCATTCAAGGGAAGAAGCGATATGGAGGTGGGGACAAGTAGGAACACGCACATACAGAATAGGATACATTTGGTCGACGAATTTGGTTTGAAGTATTTTATTAAAGTTGTGCCACAAACGTTCCATTTTTCTGTGCCATTGCTGAAAAAATCGAAATTTTCTTCTTTGTCTCCATTTCTTAGTGTTGACTGTCGACCCTTTAGTCTGGTCTTAATAGATTCTGATTGATCTGATTAGTGCAAAACTATTAAATTACAACAGGAGGCTATTACATTACAATTACCACAACAGGAAGCTTTATAATTCAAATAATATATGTAGAGATAGAATAGATTCTTAATCAGATGAAATATCGGCTGCTTTAGTCGTATTCATTCTTTATGGCGCCACCAAAATAAATACACACTTCAAGAGATTTTCGAAAATTGTGATATTTCTAGGAAGGAAAAAACTAGAAAGTAACCAGTCCGAATTATGTGAAATTCCATCAAAAATATCATTTTAATTATCATTTCTCCGCCATCTATTCGACGACACTCAACGAATCATATCTACCGTTCATGTTACACTTCCTAATGTCTGTCAATATCGTTGTTATAACCACGGCGACATAGAGGATACTCAGTACGACATATGAAATACTGCACATGTTCTTGTTCACTCTTCTACCTGTACGAATTCATCAAACAGTCCCACTACTTGTTGGTCCCTGCCAATCGTTCACTGGGTGTAGGCTAGAGAGCGGACGCAGCTGCTGATTGTCTCCCAGGCCGTCGGCCGGGTGGCTCGCCTTCTCCTTGTCGCTCTGCGTCTCTCCGACCACTGACCTCGCCGCCGTCGTTGCACAACGTCTGCCTTTCGTCTCACTAGCTGCGTCATCTCCACACCTCCATCTCTCTACCCCTTGCCTCTATCGGATGAGAGAAACGTCAGTTCGATGAAGATCTCCATCATCATCTCCACACCTCCACCTCTCTACCCCTCGTCATGCATCGACACCAAGCAAACAGTAACCACTGACGCACGAGTAAACGGGTATACGAACCATCCGAATACGATCATTGTCGTTTTCGTTTTGGCGTTTTCAGATACATTGATTAATTTAGATGCAATAGCAACAATAGGTCGCAACGGAACGATACACGGTTGAATTTTCAAGAAATGGTTAGCACGGACAACAGTCCAAATAAAGAGGCAGCCTATAGGATTGTAAGCCTAAGCTTTAGCCTACACCACACCTGAATGTTACCATTAAGTATAATTTATACTCTTCAAACTATTCCTTCAACATAGTCAAATGAGCAAATTAAATCGGAGTAAAAAATTACAGATACTTCTATAAAACAATGAGCTACCAGCGGTTTTTTCCTCCAGACCAATGACCACCTTCCCACTTAATTTCTCGACCTAGCAGTGGTCTGTTCGATTAGCAGACGATGGCCATCGCTTCTTCTTTGTCACTACGCTGATTCTTCTGCTATCTTGCCTACCAGCTAATTGGGCAATATTCAAAGCATTTAGATCAGTTAGCAGCCATAGTGATGACTTTAGAAAGAATCACAGAACAGCGATAAATATGTGAAAACTCTCAAATAACTCTTGAAATAATTTTTTGGCATTTTCAGGATCAATACGATGAAACATTTCCATATCAAGCAACTTTATAATTGTTACAATTTTTCGCAATTATCAGTTCTTCTACTTTTCAAGTTTTCAACATAAATATGATGTTGACTTTCAACATTTTCGCTTAAAATACAAAGCAAAAATCTGTGGCATAGTTTCGTCTGTCGACACACTTCGCCATGACATTTAATATGACAGTCAATCGTCACACACGATGGTTACAATGATGCAGCAGCTCCGTCTATCGTAGCATCACAATCAAATAGAAACAAAAAAAACATTATCTAATGACATATAATGTTGGGCAGCATAGTGAGAAAATTCTCGAAAATTTTCAGAAAAAAAATTGTACCAAAAATTTCACAAAGGAAGTAAATCGCAGATGATGCCAATGATTGCAAAACCATACAAGTGACGACATTAATGGACAAAATCTCCCAATTACAAGAAATCAACATTTGCAAAAGTGACTTTAATTCAGTGATGAAGCTTGTCAGCAATACAATAGTGCACTACAAGATGAAAAGCTGCATCCATTATGGCACTCTAAATACTTGCGCTTTTGTTTCTAATCTACCAAATCTTAATCGTACTTTTCAAGTCATGAAACTGTAAATCTAATTCGACTTCAAAACAAAATCGAAATTCAATGACCCAAACCAAACGTTTTGACTCCAAGAACAAAAGTTTCGTTACAAATTACTTGATTTGATAACATTGTTTTTGTCTCGCTTAACATATTTCAAATGTTCATCCACGTGAATGTACTAATTTTAGCTAGCTAAAGTGTAAATAAAGGAAAGAAAGTGAATGATGAAATTTAAATGCAGACTTTAATACGTATAAGATCTCACAATTATTTCATTGATTCGCCCTTATTTATATTGCAGCTAAGACGTTGCCTTCACTATCCTCAATGGCTTTTCTCCGCCAGCATAGCCTCGTCTATCACTCCTCGCAACCGAGCAGCGAACCACACAGTCAGCAGCAATGCTGTTCATCATCGATTCTCTGAGTCGTTCGGTTGGCTGACTGACAAGACGAACCAACGCGACATCGCTGTGCACGTCATGTTGTTCTCTGTCCGCCTACTCAACAGAGAAAAAGCCAATTGAACCATCAATATACAGCAGTTTTGATCAAGTAACAATAGGAGGTAGGCCTAAGTAAGAATGTCAGAGACATAAAAGGAAGACCGACGATCTCAAAGACAGAATAGAGTTCCCAGTAATGCCACAAGGAGTTTCATATTCGCGCTAGTTCTTGATCGTTTCTGCCTGCGGATAAAGTATGAGGGTATCCAAGTGATTAATAATAGTTCTATCAAGTTAATGGTCAGGTCATACCTAACCTTCACACAAAATTTCAACAACTTAATCGGCGAATTATTTAATGAAGAATCTGAAGGTCGGCATATATGAGTCACACAAAACTGCTTACTTGAAACAACCAAATCATGTCAAGCTTACAAAAGTTAAACTGAAGTTTCCAAAAAAAACACAGTGCAAAGTCTTCACTGAATATTACCGAGTCGACAAACAGAGTGAGAAATAATATCGAGCTAAAAAAAAGTAGAAGAACTATTGTCAAGAAAAGCTATCAGGTTTACTTCTCTTCTATGATTGTCAATCGTCAAAAAATTGGTAAACAAAAAAAGTAACTAATATTTTCTCTTCTCTTTGAATACGTAATTAGAATAGTCCCATTCAGATATCACTTTTTACAATGTTATCTAGAAATTATACAGTTCAACTCAAGAGCTTTGGAACAATTTCAGGAAAAAAAGTACCACAGTCTATCCTAGCAAGCTGATGAGAGCGCGAAAATTCACGTTGATAGAGAATAACTGTTGTACAAACTTCCTATTGAAAACAAAAAGAACGAACGTAAAAAAGTATCGACTGTGTAAAAACAATTTTTTAAAGCTACTGTGGGCCGCTTTTTACTAATCAGACAAAGGAACTCAAAGAGAAGTGATGTAAGAAGTTGAAATAAAGAAATTTAAATGTTTTATTAAGTACTATGGTAGGCAAAAGTCTTGTGTGCTTGTTTAATCAATATGTCATATTTTGATCTGTTAGCTGACAAATATGTTATACTAGTTGAACCGTATGTAAAATGTATCTTGGTCGTCAAGTAATTATCGTAATTTATCAAAAATACTTAATTTTTAGGAAATAATTTGAAGCATCTTCCTGCAAATTCTAGTTGAAACACGAAGTAACGGACGATGTTCTTTAGAAGAAAATACAAAATAGAGGGAAAACAAAAATTCAAAAAATAGGTGGAGGTATATTTTTATGAGAAATAAAACCAAGCTTTCTAAATACTTCTTTTCATTAACATTAAAACAGTTGTTTCTTAGTGATTTGAACAGCTAAGAAAAAACATAATTTATTGAGTTCAATTGTCCTGGAAATCTCATAAGCATTTCGTTTACATTTCTACGATAATTGTGAATTTATATCCGTAATCATGCTGGGTTGGTCGCAAAACCCTGAACCTCAGGCGGGACTCGAACCCGCATCTACAGCATGATTACAGATATTATAATATCATTTGAAAATATGATACAATTATGATAATTGTAGAATAAAATTGTGAATTTATAAATTATACGTTTCAGTCCTACTATTTAGTTTCGAGTAACATCGCAGGGTTTGATGTTAACACTAGGAATTTCTTAAGTGAAAGAACAAAGAGCAGTTGTAGTTGAATATTGGTTTAAATTGGATGGAAACTAGGAAGAAAATGAAACATGGTGAGTATCATGGAGATAAACGATGAAAAATAAGCTTACAAAGAATGAAACGTTAGAAAACTGATTATGTATGAGGAGAAAGTACCTACCGTGGCTATTATCGGTTCGCATTTTGCTGTTGTTGAACAGATTTGATTTATCATCGGATCATTTGGTGGTGTACCGTACTCAACACATGCCATCAACCAATAATGGATTGAACTCGATAAATCCGGATAGAGAAATGCTTTGGCGACAAATTTCGCATGTTCATCAATTAAATGTTGTCTAAAGATGCAAAGAAAAAATAGTCGATTAACGTTCAGACAGAGAAGTTGGCCTAATTATATTATTATTATTATTAT
>KN716476.1:62886-86625 GCA_000816705.1 Dictyocaulus viviparus | reverse complement strand
TTGTCTAAAGATAGCAAAGAAAAAATAGTCGATTAACGTTCAGACAGAGAAGTTGGCCTAATTATATTATTATTATTATTACACATATTATAATAATATTACTACACATTGATGAGAATTTCGCATAAAGCCTGGATAGAGGGTGGATAACTCGGACATCCATAGTTATTCATAGTTTCTCATTATTTATTCATTTAAAAGAAAACTGCCAATATTCTTCATAAACGTTCCCGTTAATTGATAACACAAATGACGTCACTTCTCGAAAATAAAAAAAATCATAAAACAACATGTAGAAGATTGTCTTAACGATATGCTTATCGATATGACTGATATGTTTGAATCCTAAAACCTCATTCTTCATTTGAGGAATAAATAATTTCAAATAACTACAGAAATAAAAAATTTCTTATCGAAATTCTGTCTCCTTTTTCCGTTGTTCCTGACACTCAAAAGTAGTCTAATAGAAATTTACTTATCGATTTTTTTCTTTTCAGTACAAGGCCTGTATCGAATAAACTGTTAAATTCTTATGAATTACATTTGTTAAACAGTACGAAATTCTAAACATACATCATACTGATTTTGTTCAGAGTTAATCAATTATTTGGTAGGGAGAAGGGAGGTTTTTTAGTGTTGAAGGTTGGACTTACATAGAATTGTTGACCAGACCATTTATATTTTTTTCTATGTCAGTCTTTTTTACTTCCTGATGGTCGTTTCTATCTTTGTCATTATTGCTATTCCATGTCATCTACAAAATATAGACGTTTCGTGACATTTACAAAAACAACCATAAATTTCGCTAACAAACCCATCTACCATCAAGGATAACCATTCACAGCAGGGTTGGCATAGTTTTTTTTTTAAATTATTTTCTACTATCTCATTCACCACCATCATATTCAGAGCAGATATTTTTCTAATATTTCAATAACGAAGAACAAAAGCACTAACTAGCTGATAAGTACTATTGGTTGATTGATTGACTACAAACAAATGATTTTTGATATCCAATACACTTTCCTACATTAAATGAATAATACCGAAATACTCAGCTTCATCGTAAATTCCCTGCCCCAAATTTACACACATGAAAATTCTTCAAGTAAGAATAACATTGATCTGAACTATTTTATAAAACTCGTACGAGCTGTATTGCTTGAAGTGATCTACCAATTCATCTAGAAACTATATTGTTTTGACGGACTAAGCAATATCTGATGTTATATCATGTCTATAGATTGTAAATTTCAAAAATAGAAGCCCTAAATTATCCGCAACTAATCGATTACAGCGTTCTTTGACAATTGCCAAAAAAAAGACACAACTTCCTGCAAGCTTTTGAAGATCATGGTAGTACTAGATTGAAAGCATACGACAATGCACCTACAATTTCTTGAAGCCGAAGAAAATTTCAAAACTACCAAACTGTAATTACTACAAGATATCAATCTTATTAAAATAGTAATCGAATATAAGCATAAATAGAACACAGCAATTTATTTCATAAGCGAAGACCTTAATTGGAAATACGAAAAACTCGTACCTAATCCCTTCTCCTTGTTCGTAAGAGCAACTGGAATTTCGAACATTGATGCACTCGTCCGATATTCTATTATTAGCTGTAGGTTGATCGTTCAACTTCGTTTTGTTGTTATGAACTTCAGTTGCTTCAATTATTGGCGCTTCCCTCACATCACTACTGTTCTCGTCTGCTTCCACATTGTTGATGGCTGGACTGCACAGCAGACAAGGAACCAACGTCATCAACAATACTCTAATGAAGAAAAGCAATAAAGAAAAAAAATCATTCAAAAGGTAACTAATAATAATAAAAATAACGACGACAATAACGACACATATCGCCAGACCAATGAATTAATTTAACAGCAACATCACAACAAATAATATTGAAAAAAATGTTTTCGGCATAATTTGAAGAAAGTTCAAAGCATAACAACAAAAACTTTTCCCATTAAGAATAATATAACCATATGGAATTAAACAAATAGCCGATTCGCACATAACTTCTACCTCATCAAAGTAGCTGAATGTGATCACTATAACTACAGTATATATTAGAAATGTGTTCGGAGTATTCTAGCCATTAATACTTCAAAAAAAAGTAGCACGAAATGAGGTAATACTGAGAAAATCAAATCCACAGTGGACGCGACACAACAACAGCATTGTTTTACAGATGAAATATAGGGAAAATGACCGAGAGTAATGTTACTGAAAGGTGTTGAATTAAACACTTGTATAAGACAGGGCATTATTAGCATATCAAGAGCGATCATAAATCATCAGGTCACAGTGAATTGCTTTCAACATGTTAGACAAGATTTAAGAAATAAAAAAACAAGAAATATAGCAGAATCAGTAAATAAAGATGCCTAAGAATTCCTTAAAAACAGATTGTAAAATGACGATAGAATTTGTTTCAAGTGATGTAGATGCCAGTGTAAAAAGTCGAGAACAATGATGTATCCGAGTAAAAACCGTGCGAGTTAAGTGACCACGGCGTTGAAGTGCACCGTTATCGATCGCGAAGATCAAAAGGTCGATGCGTCGCAAAAAAACGCTACCATTGATCGGCATCATCCCAAACACATCAGTGTGTGTATGTCATTGAGTTCTTCATCAGATATCAATTAATCGCAACCCTCATATTTGTGCAATTTAAATAGAATGTAATTATTGAAATAAATGCATGTTGTGTAATAATACATATTCCTAACCAATATTTTGAGTTGTATCATATTAGCCTTTAATCGATACTACAACTTTTCCAAACCCATAGAAAAGTATGTGACTTTGATTTAAATTTCTGATATACCATTTGGGTACTTAATAATGAGCGTTTAATGAAGAAAATAATTTGCGTTCAACATATTCCAAAAAGTATCTTAATGGTCGACAAAACCATAGGCATTCGGCTAGCCAAAAAACCAGGAATCAGTGCAATTTATGAATTCTTGAAGGTAAAAAAAGAGGTAATGAAGCTTATCACATGATATCAGCATTCGAGTAAAAATCGTTGAATTAGTTATCAGCTACCGGTACAGCCGCTAGCTAGTAGACCAGTCCAACATGACCTCTACTTAGTTGAACAACACAGCCATACAATCGTCGATGCCGTCACTGCGCCGGCTGTCGTCGATGATGAAGACGGACGGAGACGTCAAACATAGAAACGCGAAACAAAAATGACGAAAGCGCAAGCAAAATGACGTCGATTGGTTAGGAGAAACAAAAGAACGCAAATCAAGAGAGAAAAAATGCGGCGAATTGTAAATTTTCATTCGATTTCCATGTGAATATTAAAAAATGACATCTGATGATTAAAACAACCATAATACTTAGATAAAATTAAATATGTAGATGAAAGTGAGATTAGTATTATTTAACGAAACGACTGAAAAATAAGTGATAGAGGACCCAAAAGTTCTAATATTACCTCACTGAATAAAATTTTCTAATTGGACAGAGAAAATAAAATGCAAGAAATAAACGAAAGAAATATGTCAGGATTATTACTTACCATTTTCGTTCCCATATCGATGATTTATTGCTATTTACTACTAGCAAATTCTTTAGAATATTTACATAGTTAATGTATTCAAATCATTACATTATGACCTTAAATGTCACTAATGCTTCAGTAAAAGAAGTGCCATAACAACTGTTATTTGACTCTATGGAACTAAAATCGTTTGAGGAAAAGAAAAACAGCTTATGAACATTATAGTTAAACTGACATTAAACTAAGCACAAACATTTTATCGAATTCACTCAGACGCTCGAACGATTCAGGTTCAAATTTGGAAATGAAATAATCATAAAAGGTAATTACGAGACGAAGGAGATCAAGAAGAGTATAAAGTAAAATATTTCAAATTTAGATCATCCTTTTATAGAATTATGCGTGGAGCTTTGAAAACGTATGTGTTACTCATTCGTTAGTATTTTATTTAAAAAATTATTGAAGAATAGGTACGTAGTTCAGCGAACGGTAAACACAAAGTCAAAAACTGACAGCATAGAATTCAAGCAATCAAATAAATAGCAAACAATGAGTGACAGAACATAAAAGCGTTTAACATTTTGATGTGACAATTCAGATGCTTGATATATGCAGCTTAGAAATGCTGAATGAAGCCAATAGTGAAAGGGAACAGGAGGTTCGCTCTATAACTCGCTGAAATAACCATCCGGTGGTGTATTATAATAAGGGAGAACGAGACATTTGCGAACGTGTAAAACACAAATTTAACAAGTGAACAGCCGTATAAATAAATATGAACGATAAACACGATCGTATTGCAGGTCGAGCGCCGTTGCTGATGTTGGTGATGATGGTGGCAATACGAGCCGAACACGTAGGGCAGCCTGCCGCGCGTCACGCCACGCCCATCTTCCCCCTTTACCACCAACGCCATCACGATCAACACCTGCTCGCTGAGGCTGTGTCGTTACCGGCAAGGCTACGCTGTTTTCTTGCCGTCGGCGTATTGTAAGCGCAAAGACGTCTCGTCACGGAATTCTTTCCTCGAGTGCCGTGAAACGATACAAACGGTAATAAAGCAAATATCTCCACAGTCGTAGCCACTATCGCGGTGATAACATTTGATCATCTCGAATCATCCTGAAGATATGATAGAAATTCTTCTCCGTGTTTCCAAATTAACTTTTAATTTAGTCACCAATTAATACACAGTATTCCACCGATTAATTTGAACCTTTTGAACCATTATGTAGACGCCATCTTTATCTCAAAGCATAAAGAATATTTCTCTGTCAATGAGTTGCCATTTGAGTCATTGTATACATCAATTTATGCACTTAGTACTAACCACGTTGAATCCACGGCTCAAGTAATGCAAGGAGGCTTCAAGTAAGTTGCTAGGCTGTAACTGTTATCATCGTGGACCATCTTTTCGCTTGTAGGCACGTTATCCTATCAATAACACTTAGTTTAAACCTTTTTGTGCTTATTATAGGAAAACGTTACTGGGTCTTTAGCTATACTAAATGACAAACAAGCCATTTCTCCTTACCGCTTTCCCAAAACCGTTTTTTTTACGGAGAAAACCTATTTATGTATATGTTTGTCTTATAATATTTCCCGTACTACTGTTCTATTCGATTCTTTTTCTAATTAGAAATCGGACTTTTGTTAAAAAAAACTGTGTTATGTCAGAGGATGTCTTAGTAGCTCTAGACAATAGGTATAAAAGCATACTCGCGCTGCGGTTCAATTACCTGAAAATCATAATTTATTATCACCAATTATGCTGCTTTAGGAATACAAATTACTAATATCGATTGGACTGTGAACCACTGGTTGAATAGCTTCGACGAAAGCGACGAGCTGTGACAGTCAACCTCAATCTTTCGAGGCAGTCATTTTAGAAGAAGATCTGCGTCTCCTTTACGAGATATAAATACATCCGAATTCTAGTTCTGGTTTACAACAGACACTTGGATACGGTCACAGGACCATCGTTCACCATTAAAATAATGTGTGCTACACTTACGTGATGATTAGATGAAGACCTCATACATTGACCGACTACAGTACGCAGTACGCATAACCATCTACAAAAGCCTACGGCTGCGACCGCGTAGACAGGACTTCCACAAATAAGTTCTGGATCTACTACTAGAACAAATTAACAAATTACGTTGCTGTGGAAACTGCTCGGCATTAAGCAGAGTGTTGACCGACATCCATCTATGACCAAAAACTACGGAAAGTTAAAGCGATCTCTCGTTGTCCTTCTTCAGGACTTCACCGGAACACATATTTCATGGTCGATCAGTTATACTTTGAGCAGAATCATGACATCACATAAATCGTATACACCTCAACTAACACAAGAGTGACCTGACCTATATCTTTGATCATTAGCCTCTTTTTTTCCGAGAGCAATAGGAATAGCTACACTCAACGCAAACCTATACCGTGGTGTAGCTTGCAAACTGCACTAAACAGACTTCTGGTATGAACTTCTCCTCTTATACGATGATAGATTGTATATTTCAAACCTGAACAATATTTATCGGAAGTTTGTATTCTGCGTTCCCTTTAAAGTGCAATCTTCTGTATTGCTAAGATATGTAATAAGAATAAGCACTGAAGTAGTGTACCTTCATGTGCGTTATCCTCACTTCATTAGGGTGTTTGAATTACAGTAATCTACACAATGACCTAAGAAGACGAGTCCGTTGTCTAGTCAATTCTACTTACCAACCATACTGCTATAGTATCAATTCACTGATGCAGGAGTAATGGAAGTCTTTGTTTGCCGATAAAATTAAATATGTAGATGAAAGTGAGATTAGTATTATTTAACGAAACGACTGAAAAATAAGTGATAGAGGACCCAAAAGTTCTAATATTACCTCACTGAATAAAATTTTGTGATTGGATAGAGAAAATGAAATACAAGAAATAAACGAAAGAAATATGTCAGGATTATTACTTACCATTTTCGCTCCCATATCGATGTTTGCGATCGGAACCCCGGTATTCAAACATGAGACTGTTCCATTGTGGTCCCTTTTACCACTGCACTACACGTACCCACATCGCTACGATGACGACGAAGAATATCAACTTATTTTTTCGTATCAATGTCTAATAAAAGAAAATTCACATAACGCATAAAATTAAAAGGTTAATTACTAACAATTTGAACTAAGAGGCTAACACATGGTAGGTAGCATAATTAAATGTCTTGTCGGAGAAGAATCCTACCATCTAATTCTAATTATATCTGAAAATAATGAAAAGAAGCCATAATCTATATCGATCAAATAGTATTAATAATGAACAGGTACTTCGATTCGACTGATAACATTCTACTTATAGTTGAATTGCTATGACGAATCCTGTAAATTCTCATAGATTAATCATATTTGGACTGTGTGAAAAATCTCACTACTGTACTAGCTTTTCAAATTATCGTCTATACCATTAGGCATACGTGATACTACTACTAATAGCGTACACAAAGAATATAATGATACGCATACAATAGAAAGAACTATACAAAATGGAATTAAAAAATCCGAATCTTTAGTGCTAGTTGTTACGGCTGCCAGTACACGTAGTACAGTGGTAGGATGCGTCGCAATGGCCCGAATCAGGGCTCTAAGGTTCCTCAGTGTTCCACGCCTATTCAACGCGTAATCTAGAGAAATTCAGCTGGACCACGTGGATTTTTTTTAGTCATCGATAGAGTCAAAAAGATACGAGTAACGCTTCCATTTTTCCGCATTGCGGGCAAAAATCCAATGAATTATTCTTGCTTTTAAGAATCGCCCATCATCGTAGTCCCTTTTTAAACCTTCGTGAAAAGGTCTGATGATCGGGCTTATTATACTCTTGTATTGCGTTTGATATCCAGAAGGAATCACTTAAAAACACCTTCAGCTCTTGTCCACCGGTCATCATCCATTCACATCACATGTCCATCTCACCTAGTCTACAAAAACTTGGCATGCAAGGCTGAATCCCTAATCGCTAATGTTAGTAAAAACTTTGGATTCTTGTTCTAACTTATATAACATGGAGACGCCTACCTATCACTACTTAGATATATTTAGCTTGTACAATCCGAGATTTTTTTCCATTGAGTGTAAATGGGGTATCACTTCTTATATATTCTTCATAAACATCCTCTTTGAGAGATTAAGGCAAAAAGTTTTAAATTAGGCCTTGAACTTAAACGTGTTGAAAATGGTATCAGAAAATGTGGAAATATAGGCAGTACTGGTATAGATTGTTCAACATAAATCTCTATGTAGAGCACAACCGGATTTAATCTCTTCACTTTGAACACGGAGCATCCCACAGAAATTGTTTAACACAAAACCATCCCACAAAAATTGTTCAAACGTGACAGATGACATTATGTGTACTACTGAGCCATTTTTGTGGTCTTCATTGTCACATCTATTTGTTGAAAAAACACTTGAGTATTCTTTAAATTTTAACTAAATCCGAGAAGCGTTGAGTATATCTAAACTTCATTCTTATGGGTTCAATGAATTTTCCGTGTAATAGAGGTATTTGGCTGGCGGAATTGTAAATACGTGACCTTTCCAGACTCTGTAGAAGGTACAACCATCGAAACGTCAGCTATTTGAATAGAATGTGTTTAACAACCTGAAGTTTGCTCAGAAAGAATCATCGAATTATCTATTTGTTAAATTCCAAGTATAATAGATAGAAATTTTATGCACACACACAAAGCGAATATTTCATGTTTTAGAAACAAAGATATTAAACTCAAGCACACTAAGCGTGTTATACCTGATCAAAGCCAAAATTGTAACACCGCAAATTTATTAACAACTCCACTTCGCTTGTACATTTCTAATTCCGATCAATCACTATATAAAATCCAAAAAAAGCCTTTTACAACTCTTCGCAACAAGCAGTGAACAATATAACTCTTCCATTACTGAGAAGTCACAAACCAACTGGTTGAAAAACCTCTTCACATGTCTCATATTTTGATTGCATCATGTTTAGATTCAAGTTACGTAAAGTGTTTCTGAATATCTACCTTGTATATTTGAGGGGTTGTTGACGAAAATGAGAAAATGGCTATGCGTACACTAGCAGTGGTTATAGTCAACGTAGTATTTGCTGTTATGTAGCATTGTTTATAATGGTACAAACCCGTGTATATCTATTAGTCACTTGGAATCCTTGTCACATGTTAGCATCACTTTATGCTCCTAAAGAGTGGTACCGCACAGGCCTAGGAATGTAGAAGAACACTAAGTCGACCGTGAAAAAAATCGATTTAAGTTACTACAAGATAAGCTTTGGTGTTGAACAATCCCTGTTGCGGTATGCGACTACGTACTCCTGTTCGAAGTGATGTCGCGGTGTTTAAAAACTAGCTTGGTCTACATAATTAAATGAGTTAACAACTATTCACCAAATTAGTGTTGAATATTTTATCCATTATCTTTCCTTGGTACCAACATACCCACCTTGGAGGGATGGCCGGATTGGTGTGTCTAGGGTGAGGCCGCAAACTGATCCTGACCTACGCATCACTGTGGCACTTCCACCACTGTAATGCCAATTTATTACACTATCGAAATATGTATACGATAACCTCCGGCACCTTTCTCCATCACGTGAAATGCGCGACGAATCTTAGACAAAATGAGGGCCATTCAATAATCCAGAAACCATTTATCTTTTAAAACCACATGCAATTTCTAATGAAAGATCTTTCATTAGAAATTTATTGAAGAAAAAAACAGAAAAGTGTAAATATATTTTAAATGGTAGAAAATTTAAATAAATACAATCACTTATGAGTCTTCAATGCGAAATGTCATAAACACACACATACATCAACGAACAACCCAAAACGACTCAGAATTCTCTGACCTGTATGAAATAAGAAGTAAAGCAAACTAAATCATAATAAAAATCGTCCTTTGAATTTCTTTAGGTCAACCACAAAGTGGTTCATAGAGAAATGGAAGTGTACATTTATGTATAAGACTATTGTACTATGAAAGAATTACAATAATAATATAATAAATAATACTATTTCACATTTCACTTTGGGAACTATTCCGCTGGCTCTCTGAAAAAGACGCATTATCGTAGAGAAAATTATTCTGAAAATATGAACAGAAAAGTAAACAATATAGGGAGCAAGAGAACTATTTGTAAATAAAATGTGTGCAGAAATGAGTAGCTGATGGCAATGAGTAAAATTATTTTCAGAATGTTCGAACAAATTCGAAAAAGTAAAAATGGTTAGCTAGTTTCCATCTAATTAGATTATTATCTTAGTGTAAGAGAGTGTAACCAAATGGTGATGGCCCTGTAATGATGTGGAATTTCGAATCCGCCTAAGACAAATCCTTCATTTCCCAAGTGTTGTTGAATTACTATGCGAATAATATGACTTGAAAAAAGACTGATTTGTCAAGTTCATGACCACTCTCATTAAATCACCTTTAGGACATAATGAGGAATACTAATGCATGGCACATGATACGGGGACAAATAATGCCGATGCATACTCACTTTCAGTTACAGATGAATATGATAAGGTGAAATTTGATATATTAAAGAAAGAAATTGACAGTATTGCACTGAGCTTTCTCAGACAAACTTTACTGCTGAAATCATGAGATGTTTAATTCAAAAGAATGATGTAGTTGGAATCTCTTCTGAAACTTAAAAATTCATAAAAATGTCTTTATAGAACGGGGTAATTTTCGTAGTGAAATCCTAATATAGCTCACAACGAATCTTGATATACGAAGACAGAAGCGCTCGATTAGTCAACACTTCCATGACTGTTTCTGTCTCTACAGAACCGAAAGCTTTCTTAAGATCGATGAAGGTGAGACGGAGTGGTTTTTTATGATCTTATGATACTTCAGTCCGCAAAATTCAACTTAACAACATTGCAAAAGAATCGAAAAACGGAATGTACTGATTTTAGCCAGTCACAAATTTGTGTGATTTGTTTAGACTAAAAAGAAAATGATAGAGACTAAGATAGTTAAGCTCGTCAAGAGTTAATTTTTTTTGTTAACGGACACCTCACCTTGCTATTACTCTCTCAAAATGCGGATCAAGAGTTGGTGCTAAAATCGGCTTCGCAACTGTTGACCAATTTTCTTCCCATGACGGAAGCCTATCGTCTAATACAAATTGTTTCATTGCAAGTAGTTTCTAAACATAACAATGTTAACCAAATAGCACAATACAAAACGTTTCCGAATTTCATCTTCTCTCCAATGAAGTTTATAACTAATATTTATGAGAATTCTTTTCGCTTCTTCTGAAAACGACAAAAATTTTGTAATTTCAAATAGTAGCCGGAAAAGTATAGGAAACAATTGCATGATTATCATGCTAAATGTGACCCTTTCAAGAAAATGAATTTCTCAAAAATGCATTTCTGTTCGAAATCATTTAAAAGTTTTCCACCAAATCCAAAGGAATAAGTATATACAGCGCAATGCTTCGGAAATCCGGTGGCGAGTGCATACAAATGTTGAAATAGGTCGTTCGCGGTATCAAACAAGTTTCCATTCTTGCCATTTTGTACCAGTTCACTTATGCAGTTGAACCGTTTAACCAACACAGGAATACCAACACCAAACATGTCCACTACTTTCATAGGTAAATCTAGTCCTTAATTAAGCATATCATTACATCCAATTTACTAGAATTAAAAACAGCCATATCATTTACAAAAATCACAAGTCATAGGTACCTGATGTGCTAGTGTGAAGAGATACTCCAAGATCGGCAGTAGCAATCATTAATGGATAGTCCTTCGGTTCCAACCAAAGTGTGCGAACCTCAAAATCATGAGTTCCTTAAGCATGTGTAGTTCTAATACCTTTAGAGAATTAAGTGAGTATGACAGGATTACAATGCAGAACACTGAAACTTCAAATTAATAAAATGCAATAAAACTAGAGTGCCAAGTTTCTGAATAATTATTACTTTAATTGGGGAACACTAATTAAAATGAGAACTACGTGGCGTAGTGGTAGCAGATGCAGCGGTACGCAATCCTGAATAGAGTTGGCATAAGGAAAACGAGCACTTCATACTTATTGGATGAGTGGATTGACAGCCGAATGATGTGGGAATATAAGAAACACTGATATGGTAACAGACTAGTCATCTCAAGTCTATGTGTAGAGTACTTATGCATGAATACCACAATAATATGAAGACAACGAATGAGTGACCAATCTTGACAATAGATTAAACGAGTGCACATCCAAAGCCAGAATACCTTACCCAAAGTAACACGGAAATACAATTATCTACTCCATATGGGACAGTAACAATCCTTAGTGAATAACACAACACCCTACAAACGGACAAGGGGTCTAAGGACTACAGACGCCACTTTGTACAACCCCAACTCAAGTCATATCGCCATTGAACGACGGAAGACTTTGATCAACTTATGTAGTTAAATCTCAAATGGTATTTTAGACTCAGTTGAAACAATGCAGTTAACATATTTCAACAGTTAATCATATTTTTTCAGTTACAACGCAGACACGTTCTGAGAGAGTTGGTGAGTTAAGATATTATCGAAATTTTCAGCAAAAAAAAAATACATTTCAACCGCTGAAACTTCACAACGAAAAACTTTCAAACCACTAAAGTCAAAAATATATTACGGCGATGCTGTTCGCTTTCAAATATTCGGGCACTATATTCATCATAGTCCAGATTTCATTGTTGTGTTGTCATACAGAAGAGATAACGAAACAGAATAACAGCAATGCAAACAACGAAAAATATTTTAAGAAAAAAAGGGGAACAGATACCGTGTAGAAACAATTCTGTTGGTTTCACCACCTGTGTTTGAAGAACAATATTATCAAAATAGTAATCTTCTTCAGCATAAAGACTAGATGCTCATAGTTTCCATAGTTTAAATGATTTAGCATAATGATACATAATGGTTTATAAGTAAAAATCTATGTGCTATAGTCCTACCTCGACAAATTCCATTTTCATTCGTCGAATTTTCTCCATATAATAGTCTTTCAATGGCCCCCGCCCAGTGATTAAGAAAACAATGACAGGTAAACGCGTTGCGGGAGACCTCAAAAATAATTTCAAATGTATTTTCAATTACTTTTTTTGTTCTCTAACTTATAGGATCAAATATGTTCGTTAATACGATAGATTAACTATAAAATACGAGAAAAAATTCTTCAACAAGATTTTCAACATACTGACAACAATGAAGGATAGCGTTAGAGCAATTTTTCAACCATATTAAGACGCAAAAAAAATGAAGACAAATTAGTGCTGTGAAATCAACGAACAAAACGACAAAATTCTTAAATTTATTGCAAAATGCGAAATATCTAAAAAAAAAGAGAGAAAAAAGAAAAGGATAACCAAAAATGAGTCGTAATAAAAATGTGATGGAATTCGCTTTTGATAAAGGCTTGAGCTGTCTCGCCGGGTAACGAGAAGCAGACAACATTGGACTGTCCTAATATTACATGACCGTTTTCGAACTAGACATTGAATATGCAAATATTTGAAATGACACCAAAAGCAAAAATCTATTTTTAATTACTATCGCCTGTAAAATTGCTCCAATGTTCAAGGAACAATCCAAAACACCATGATGTGTAGAATATGAACGAAATATTGAAAACGTCTAAAATGGGAGAATTAAATCTTGAAAACCTAAACATTCCTCTAGCTTGTATTCGAGTCATTGGTGAGCTTAGACATGTATATGTGTATGAAAAAAATTGTTTAAAGCTTTGTTTGCATTAATACCAATACTCTAAAAATAACGTAAAAATAATAAAGGAGTACAATGCAAAAAGAAGCGAGGTGACCATATAAACCCACGAGCTCCTGTTTATTTTAGCAACGTCATTATATTTCTTTAGGGCATCCAACAATATTTGAAAATCTTCGTCTGGTGTCCACGATGTTGATGAAATGGCCAAAAGTGGACGATCATCACGAAGTTGTACTTGTTGCGTAGTTGGATCTCGTATTGTGAAACGAGTAGCTATAAAACCTAAGACTAATAACTTTCGACAAAATTTTAGATACATTTATTAAAATGATCATTTGATCCCACGTATTAATCACAATAACAAAATAGTTCTATAATTATTGAGGATAAAAGTTACACATATGATATCTAGATTTGAAAAAAATTTACAGAGGTATAACATTGGTATTAAGATCGTTCAATAAACAATCGAAGTACATCAGTGATATTGAGACCAACCGTGTTCAGCAGGATGTGCACTAAATATTTGACCATTTTCATCCCACCTTAGTCGAAGTAATAACTCATGCTTTTCAATTAGCGAGAATTCTCTGCAAATAAGACGGTTTCACGTAACAAGTATTAATATAGTTAATAGTGAATTGGGGGTGCAGTGGCTCAGTGGTGGAGGTGCCGCAGTGACACGTCGGCCCGAATCAGTTCGCGGCCGCACCCCAAGCCCACCAAGCCCGCCATCCCTCCGGGGTCGCTAAATTGGTACCAGAGGAGTCTGGGTAAGATAACTGGCACTGACTTGGTGGAGAGTGGTCAACTCAATTCATTATATAGACCAGGCACGAATTCAACCACCTCCATGATATCACGTTGAACATGAATGCGGGGGCGCATCCCACCACAAGGGATTGATTAAGGCCAACAATTATTATTATTATTATCTAATAGTGAATTATAACTACTGATGGCATATCTTTTTATCGCGCAAATACACTGATTCTCTTAATAGACCAATAATCTGTAACTAGGTAATCGTGAGGATACGTGGCTCGGAGAGCAAAGGGGTTATGTACTCTCTGTGAGATATAGTTGAATTTAGATGACTTGCGCTATCCTACTGCGTTGGTTTGACGAAAGCTTCTGTATACACATAAATACACTTACGCAAATATATGAAAATTGAATATATTACACTCAATCTCGCAATCGAACGACTAAGTACATGATAGGAAGTAAGGGTCACTCCAACAAATATTCTCCTAGTTCATTTTGGGATACACTGGCGAGATAACCAATTTTGTAGTATAGTATCCTATCTATATTAAGTAGCTATAGTAATTAAATGATCTCTAACTTCCGATTTTTCTGAAACTAAAATAGTCATGGTTAAACCGAAGAATCCAAGTGAATATTTTTCTCCGTAGCTAATTGCCAAGGCATTCCATTTTATGTAAGAAAGATGAGATGAGCTTTAGAGTTGATCTATGCCTTGTGTCGTCTTGCGCTTACGCACTCGATTCGTTTTCACCTGATGTCGTGGCGATTGACTGCGTGCCTGGTCCAAACACAAACTTCAGTTGATTGCTTTTCACCGAAGCTAGTTATCTTTACCCAAATTTCTCTAGTACCAATTTACCGACCAAGGAGAGTAGTAGACCTGGCAAGAGTAAGCTTCTGTTATTCCAAATGCCACTCTAGAACTTTTAAATTATGCAAAACAAACTAATACAGCGGCAAACCCAACGACCATGGTTTACTTTCTCGAAAAGGATATTTCTGACACTCAATAGAGCGGAATCGGAACATATGTTTAAATAATTTGTTAATGGCAGAAAAATTTCATATTATGCTGAGTTGTACAAAGAGTAAATCAAGACCGTACATATTTCTATCATTAATGCATAAACTAGAATCCTTTTTATGTGATCGAGATGTGCATCATACAACACTCCAGAAATTTCCCATTTTTCATATAGAACAAATTACTATTCAATTTGTATTTCTACCCACTAAATTCAAAAATACATCATTTATCAATTCTTCTTTTTCATCAAATATTAATTATTGCATGCATTAACGTCTTGCTGGTTTATATCTTCTTTATAATATCAAAAAACATCAACAATTGTTATTTGTAACTCTTTCTAACACTTAAAAAACAACTCCGTTCCCACAACAACAACACATGAAACAACTTTGTCGGTACATGTTTAATTTTGTATAAAATAAAGATAATGAGCAATGCAGCTAGTCACAATACTTTGAAATGAAAGGACATTATTTCTATACCTGAATGTAATGCTTAAAGGGCGATCGTAGAAAACAGCAGCGTGCACACCCCATGCTTTTTGCATATCCTCGCGCATCGCTCGTGTTACACACAACCCTGCGTCTGCCCTTCGACCAAAAGCACCTTCCCAACGATACACCCACTCAATATATCTGCGTTCAATTAGTGTTTAATAAACCATAAACAATTTGAAACGGGAGAGAAAATCTACAGCAAGCAAAGAAAAAAAAAACGAAATTTTACCGTCTTTTGAAATTTTTCCGCTCCCTTTTATCAACTACGTTGCTATGACGCTTGCTTTTTGACGCTATAATTGCAGCATCTCTGTCCTATAAAAAATTCTCAGACTTCCGATAATATATTATTTCCAGCTATTTTGTCAATATGGATGAAGATTTGACCTCTCTTGTTATTTTTCGTTTGACAACTGTTTCCTTTGCTGATTCCTTATTTTCAAATCCATTTTCTAGTCGTGGTAGTGTTAAGTGTTCAACATCTGGTAAACCAATCTCTTCAAAATCTAGTGAATTTTTTTCACTACGAAAAACGTATTATTGTATTGCACTGCGTTATACACAACGAACTCACGATATTTATCTTTCATAACCGACCACATGTAGTTATGCCAATCAATCACGAACTTAGCACTTTTTAAGCGAGCGACCTAAGTTTTCTTGGAATATGATAGGTCACCTTTATTAATAGATCAAGGAAAGTCTAATCTTTTTAAAGAGTTTTATTGAAATTGAACTTGCCATCCAACAAACAATCATCGTTGGCAATGCTGGAGGATTTTGCATTAATATCAGCCTTACATCCCACCCAATTCTGAATTAAGAGAAGAAGAAAAGTCATAGGCTCTGTTAAATACTAAGAAATCTCATATACGTCTTTTTATTTTGGACTCACTTGAAAAGAAGCACCCACAATAGGGCGAGAAAATTCCAAAAAAATTTCAGAGGTAACTGCAACATCTCAGGAAAATATGCAATTCCATCCGACGGCGGCACCAATACAACCAAACTGAATTAATTTGAAATTGATAATCGTGAATCTGACCTATTTTTGATCATAAAGTACTAATTAATTAGCTACTTTTAATAGTATAAAGTATAGCATTCAAGATCCAAAAATAAGTTAACGAAAAACAAAACCTACTCTATGGAGGAATTATTGTAGATAAGTGGATGCGGGATTGAATCCAAATACCCAACAAGTTTCACATCATAATTTAACTCTGTTGCTAAAGAATATGCATGATAACACATTCGCGGACTTCGACCAATATCTCCAAGTACGACGACAACAGCGGTGTACCGTCTGGAAAATTTTATGAAGAAATGAATTCATTCAAATAAATGATTTTAGCCTTATCATAGCTTCTACACTAATGAGACGTGATTTGTAGCACAGAAAACTAGACGTTTCGTAACTATTTGATGAAATTTTTTTCGATGAATCTTCATGTACCCAACATATTTACATGTAACCAATACACAAATAGAATTCAATTTCGCTATTATATAGATCTGAAACAAATAGTTATGTGTTGTCATAAATACTTCTCGTATGCTGTTTATATTCTCTCACTTTGACAAATATCTTAAACAGAAAGGATCAAAAATAATATCCAAATAAAAAAGTAATATGTAGCACACGCAGTAATTCATGAATGCAACCGCTACCTCTTCATCATGTATTTAAATTCTTCAATGAACCTTGTTCACCTTTACGTGCCTCCTCAAGACACTCTGAAAGATTTTACCATTGCAACTGTGTTGAGCTATATGTAGAGCACAACATTATAGTTCCAAATAAAAAAGCAGAACTAACTCTTGTTATCGCTACGTGCCACAGCAGTGATTCGACGAAAGTAAATAGAAACACCAGCGGGTTTGATGTACACAAATTTATCCTGTAGTAATAAAAAAAAAGGAATTACTAATCTATAGTTCCACTTTGGAAGACCAATGTGATGAAATTTACAAAACGTACACGACAAGCTACCATTCGAGAAAAGTAAGGCGGCTTTTTTCTTGGTTATAAAAAGCTGAATAAACGATATAAACTGAAGTTTACTCACACCACTCCAACTATCTATAAATAATTGAGTAAACACACCTTGCACCTTTCCAAATATTTTGCCTGGCGTTCCAATTCCTCAACAAGAGAAAGCTTCTTATGCTTATTCTTAATCATTCACAAGTACGTAGCAACCCTTTATGTTCTTCTTTGTATTCCACTTATTTTTTTCTAATCGGGCTGAGAAGTCTCCTATCTTAAGGTAATTTATGAAAACGAAAAAAAAAAACATTTTCAGTGCAACGAAATTATGAACAGGTGATTGTGAGAGACTTGATACAAACAAATTATAGAAAACCAATGTTCAGATTTTATATTTTGTTGAAGATAGTTGTGGAAAAACCACTAGCAGTAGAGTAGTGCAAAATTATACCTTTTTTCAATACAATGACACATTATTGTTGCTGGTAATGTTAATACTGATGTAATGATATAACACAAACTTTTACGAAAAAAAATTGGAATACGAACGAATTTCTCGGAGATCCTTTAAGAGAAATTTTATGAGCATGATAGTTATAGGAAACGTATATAAATGATAAGAGTGTAAAAAAAACATCACTGCTGTTAACAAATTTGTTATTACAAAACCTACCTATCGCAGATTTGTGGGAATACATATAAATAATAAAAAATTCACCCTTGTATTAATAGTAATAGAATAAATAGATATCATTTCATACATTTTATACAATTTTTGAAATTCAAGTGTGGAATCACAACGCGTTAACTTCGTTAAGCTCTTTGACGATTTGACCAAGCTGCAATAAAGCTTGCTTCATTGGAATTCTCGTATTCACAGAACTTATTGGATGAGTTGTAGATAACGACGATGTAAATGTGGGTGGAAGGTCTGGAGATCGGAGCTGGGGCCCTGGAGACGGCATTAACGGCGGTGTCGTTGAGGCAGGTGGAGGGGATATGTCTGATACAGGATTATCAGCAAAACGAGCTCTGAAAACTTTGAATTATACTTGATAATTATATATACCTATGTAACTGCTTTAAAAGACAAAAAAATGCAAATTCTACAGACATACTCGAAACAAAGACGCGTATGCCGCCAAAATTTCGAGAACAAAAAAAAAACAAAATAAAGCTATTAAAGAAAAAACAAAAGAAAAAAAAAACAAATCTGATGACAACTGACCAAAAAAAGATAAGGATGAATTAATAAAAAACATACTTTCTATGTTCTTGCGGTTTGGTAACATTACGAGATCCTGATAGAAGTACTTCATCACGGCACTTAAAATGACACACTGTATTGTGGCGAATTCAGAGCTTTCAAATTATTAAGTACATTATGAAGAAGAAAGTTACAATTGTGAAAAAAAAATTGTCAAAAATTGTAAAAATAAAATTATTCAAGACCAGCTACTTTTCAACTTCAGTATTTGGTAATTAGATGTCTTGACTGTAATCTTGTTAAGCAGTACTCAAGGTTGCTACTTTTATTGAAGACAGAGTACAACACAAACCATGGATTAACGTCTTAACAGAATAACTTTCTACAGGGGCTCGAAAAGCCTATGTCAATTAAGCGATTTTATTTTATGAATTATGCAATTATTTAATCAAACGCCATCGTAATCCTTACAAAATAAATTGTTCACTCAAAGCTTAAACACCCAATCAAACAAACACTTAACCCAGAATAGCTTGTGACCCTCAGCTTTTGAGAAAAAAACAGCTTCAACCGTCGTCTAACAAAAGTGACTTCATCTAGAAACTGTGCTTGTAGTACTTGAAGTGAGAAGATCGACCATTTATATGAAGTGAGATCATGCATGACTAACGAGACACTTGTCTTTCCTGTTTAATTTGGTGGCTGCGGCATTTATTCAGAGCGTCTCTAAAAACTCTACAAAAAACTGTCTCATCGAGCGGTTACTTCCACTAGACAACAGAGCAAATTCGCGAAACAATTTTTTTTTAACAAAAAAAAAAGACTATCTGGGTCAAGGTGCTTGTTTGATTAGGTGTTTAAACTCTGAGTGAAAAATTTCTTTTGTAAAGATAACGATAATATTTTATTGAATGGATCGTATAATCTACATGGATTTAGAAAGTACTGAAAAGGCAATTGTACAGAAACGTTAGCTTGTGTCTGTATTATATTGTACCTTCAATAAAACTATATAACAACTTCGATAGTGCTTAACAGAATTACAATCAAAAAACTGACTTAATATTCAATTTTACACATACCGATATATCACAAGACGAAATCTCTTTCGATGAAAGCTTAGGCGAACCTGAACCACCGTATTAATGTAGAATAGTCAAAATGTAAAAGAGAAACTAACGATATTTCAATTTAATTTTCAGAAGTGTGAGCACTAACTAAATGAGGGTGCAACAGGTGACGAATGTTGTTGCTTTTGCCCAGTAATAGTTCCATTTCGCATTAGAGGAGATATCTCAGCGGTCTAAGAATACTTAAATCATTATTTGCAGTTATAAAGACATCATATATGGCGCACATAAAAATCGGACCATTTGTAACGAAGCAAGTTACACCTTTATATGCAAATACCGTCAAATGTTAAATACCGCTGATAAGTCATGGAACAAGCTTTAGATAAAAGTGAACAGAGATTGAAATTCTAACATTAGTAAAAACGTTTGATTTTCCCATCTCTATAAACTTGGAAATGAGATATTTCTTTAATATTAAGTATGCAGACATTTTCACTACACAAAAAACGAGTTCTGCATTAATGTGGATATCTTTCACGTCTGTCCCTTGAAGCAAAGACTGATGCTTGGACAAAAGTGCATGAGAATAAACGCACTGTGACTTTGCTATATGTATTATATTTGAAAACAACTTGCAAAACTTTTCTTATGATGATAAAAAAAACTAGTGATTCTTAATCGTATTTAACGGTCGACAAAAGTATAAGTGACACGGTATAAGTAACAAATAATTTTGCAATGTACACACACCGCTGTTTCCGCACCGCACTCTCCAATAGAGGTTCGAGAAGATCGCGAGCCCGTAGACGTGACGTCAACAGGAGATCTATAATTAATTCAAATCCTTTCATAGCTTTTTATGTGTTGCCTATTCACGGTAACACAAGAAATTACCTTAAGATATAACTTCGCATAATAACATTTCTCTCTAACAAATCCGCTGCATTAATCATCGTTCTAAGAAGATTGAAATTTTTGGCATACTACTCACTAGATATTATTCCATATGAAATAATTAAAACAAATAACCTATTTAAACTGTCCAAACTAGAAGTATGCATTCTTTTCACGGCAGGAGATGGCACCGGTGATTTTAACGACGTTGATGCCGTAGACGGCGAAATATCATGTAAACGCGGCATGAAACCAGTTCGAGGTGGTACAGAGGTGTTTGCATTTGAATAACGACGCGAAGGAACTAAATAAGATAAATCTATAATAAATTATTATTGTAATTTTGTCTGCAGATCTAGAAGCACCTTGACAGATAACGTTCATTACTTATTCGAGTAAAAAATAGACACAATAAGCTAAAATACCAGTACCTTGTTTTGTATCTTTATCGTCGCAATTTGTACTACATTCTTCTTCATGATGTTTTGGCTCCAGTTTATAGATTTTTTTGTCCTTAGGAGGACATATGTTCTAAAATTATTGAAAATTCTCAAAAGCAACTGCATGTCGTATCTTTAGTGTAAGTATCTAGAAGCAAAACAAAGCTGAAAATGGATCGAAAAAAATTACTCACCAATTTTGACTTACGGTAGGCACTTTGTAATTGGCCTGTTCCAAGTTTCATTATCTCAGCCATTGGATCATAGTTGTAGGCATTCGGCACTACAGGTCCATCCTAATATAATATCGAGTTATCAGTTTTAACTCTCGCTGGCGCAATAAGGACAAGAAACCTGAATAGCCGCCATAGGTAGTCCACCCACAAACATTGGCTTGTCTTTTTTAGGATCATGCTTTTTTTTCGTTCCTTTAGGAGTACCTAAACATCGAAACATCAATAAAGATATAACATGAGCAGAACTACTAATACTTATTTCATTAAAAATTTTAATGATGACCTCCTATTGCGTCTTCAAAAGACAGTGATGATCTTCGCTTTGGTGTCTTCTTATCTTTCAATTCTCTAGGTTTTTTCTCACTTTTTTCAGTCCTCTTCTTATCTTTGTTTGATTTCTTCCTCGGCTACAAACAAAGCTTCAATATAAAGCAGATCTGATACAATGATAGTAATGAAACTTGACTACACTTGCCAGTTCTGAAAATCCATACTATAAAAAATACGGAAAAATTAATTGCAGTACTATCAAGAAAAACTATCTATTTACATAACTCCGTAATTTATATTTCACAAAAAGTAGAAAATGCCGTTGAACAATAATATACAAGGCACATATCAAATATCTATAGTGCTTCTAGAAATAACAAGACCACAGACTTTTTCCTCATAATCCTCGTCTTCATCATCATCAATTTCTGCGCTCCCTTTAGTTTCTATATCGTAATCATCATCAACTTGGCGTTTGCGTGATGTTGAAGGTTTAGAAACGTTCTAAATCAACAAACTTTTGATACACGTCGTAAGATCTCTGAGACAGATGTGAAATTTGAACTCAAATCTGTTTGATGTGTTCCATCCGATTAAAATTGGATATATTCAATTCCCGTTTCCATGTTTCATTACACAAATGAAGTGAAATAATTTACATCATCTTCTAAATCCTCGCCAATTCCTTTTTTGTCTGATTCCTCCAATATGTCTTCTGTTTTAACTGATGCACCATTTATACTCTCCTTTTCCATCTTCTAAAAAAATCAATGTTCTGACTCATGGATGCAATGTAATAGCCTTATAAAAGTAAGTTTCAATGAATTATTTGCAGAGCTGATGCGTATTCAAGCTGCTGAAAAACCTTTAAAACAGATGAAAAGTGAGTTCGCACTTGAGTAACAAACAAGCATTTCCTTCATTAAGTCATGAGAATTGCAATTTCAGTTAATGGTATTTTAGCCTAAGTTGCTGAAATATTTCAATTACAAAAATGGAACGAAGATGAAATAAGCGTAACTCAAGCGCGAAAAAGTATGATTGACGGATAGTTCTAGGTAACCATGGAACAGTATCAAAAAAAAGTAAAAATAAGAAGAAAACACTGAAGTAAAACATCTATAAAGTATAAAAATGATGTGAAGAAGCGAAAAGATGCTGTCCAAATTCATTGAAGCGGTCGGTATACGGTATTGTTGCGATAAATTACAAGGATTTATATGATCTTGTTGCGGTATGTAAGTACTTAGAGAGTTGCGATATTGCATGAATGCGCTATTTTTCAAACGTCTTATCTAACGAGCCCCCACGAATTGCTACTAAAAGACTGTATAGAGAGTTTTGCGTTGAGTGAAACATAGTATTAGTAGTGCCTAATAATAATTTTCAATTTCTTTGGTAAGTAGTCATATTCAATCAACCTTATACAAGTTGTAATGAAAAATTATTTCATAACTATGATTCTTTCCTACTATGAAAGTTCAACAGTGAAATTAAGAAAAAAGAACACTGTCGACTTGAGGCATTCGATAAATGACAAGGCATTGAAAAAGACTGAGGGCATACGCATTTGTGAATTTTCCCAGTTTCATGAACATCATACACTAATAAAATGTATATAAAAGAGTTCGAGAAAATAGTTGAATTCAGTGCTCTTCAAATACTGCATACTACTCAAAAAAGAAATGAACCAAGATTATTAAAATGTTCGACAGATTACGTTATACTGCGTTGTTATGCAGGGAAGAATCTCATCGAAAATATTAGACTAGACCTATCTAATAAGCAAACTCTATTTTTTTTTGTTTTTCAACATAAATTATCAATGGTGCAGAGATAGAGAAGACTTTTGCAGTCAGCAACGTAAAGTTGATAGAGAAAATATGTGAAATAGATGACTACAGATCTTTGTGATGGGAGAACCAAATTTTAAAATGCAGCCCTAAAATCTAATGTTTGCCGTAAAATATTTGTTAGAAAGAGGGTAAACTTCTCAGTAGATTTATTTTATATATATATATATA
>KN716476.1:43589-60865 GCA_000816705.1 Dictyocaulus viviparus | reverse complement strand
ATATATATATATATATATATATATATATATAATAGAATCAGTACGCAGTGGAAAAAATGTGATTTTCATCAAACACATGTATTTTTATTGATTCTAAAACCATTAGTTTCAATGAAAGCGAATGGTAAACTGTGACAAGTTTTTAGTGTTCTACACGTATTAAAACATATATGTGAATAATGATGTAGTGAAATAAATTCAATAAATAAATAAGAAAGTCGTAAATTGAATACGGAAAGCATATGAATCATTAACTTGAACAGGCTAAACATACTTTTTGAAATCATTTATTGAAATTCTTCAAAACGCAAACCAATTGTTGTCTCCTTTTCTCCAAAATACAGTGGAAGCAGTTCAGAAGACTGGCAGGCTGAGTAATTCCTTCAGCTACATCCAAAAGTCGCTTTTTACGTAAATATTCGCATAGACGTTCGTATTCAGGCAGCAGCAGGTGAGAGATACGATCAAGTTCAACTATAAATCAATATACTTATTTTTAGAAAATCGCCAACAAAGCTATATGGTAAAAATAATGCTACCTTGATTATATTCTATGGGAGGTTCATTTTCAACTACATTACGATGAGCACTAGTGGATCGTCCATAAAGATCATGAAATATCTGGAAACTACTGAATTCATGAAACAAGCTGCTATCAATGTCGGTATTAAAAACAAACCGATGCATCATGGTAGAAAATAGTAGGGTCTACGTCTTGACTAGATTTATTTCGCGCTTCATCGATAATTCGTTCTCCGTTTTGTTCTCCAGAGCTGTCTTCCTCCAGTTCTATGTTTCGATCCGCAGATTGTGTGGTTAATGATGACGAATTTGAAACAGCAGTGTTGTAAAGTAATGTATTTTCAGCATGCATAGCGATGACATTAACCACTCCTACAACTGCAGAAATATGCTTCGTAATTCTTTTGTTTTTTTGGAAATCTACAATTATATTTATGATGATATCCATGTATAAAAATTTTGGTAAAGATAGAAAACCTTCATACATACTCATATAACAGAACACTGATGTTAAAGAGCAAGTGAGATGCAAACAATAACAACAGCATATTTTTAAAAAACTGCACACAAGAAACATCGCAATGCTTAAGCACGTCGTTATAAAAATGCAGACAATCCGCTTCAGAGGCCAACACTGTTCATGGCTGTGGAAGCGACATCGATTAGGTAATCCTCATCGAATCTCCCTTCTACAGCTCGCAGGGCAAGGATGAATATCTCATCATTAGCAGAGCGCCACATAAGAGAATGTGCTGGAGCATGCGAGGAGAAACTATTGTTTCTCTAACCACTCAGTCACATGCACTGACCATCACAAAAAAGGTCAACGTACCGTTGTCTTGGATTTCCGATTGATTATCGACAGCCATAAGATCTTTTTCTTGCAGCTGTATGCCACCACTCATATAATCATGATAATTTATCTAAAAAAGAACTGCTAGTTAGGAAGCAATGGAACCAACCGTAGAATTTTTTGACTCACTATTTTTCTGTGGTTCCCTTTTTGTTTCCACAATCTTCCAACATAATCAAACCTAGAGAAGAATTATTTTGTAAGAAGCAACAGTCGATTTTCAAATATTATACCTTGCATTATCAATCCGAGCTGGTCTGATATATCGACGAGAAGTGCATTTTAATACAACATCAGCGATAACATAGAGCATTAATTCTTCTATGTAAGGAAAACGAAATTTTTTCGTAATCTGAACAATTTGTATTAAGTAATATCAATCGCCTTATCATAAACTTGATAACTACTTTGAGAAACCAAAGTTATTATCATGCATAAAAATTTATAAGCGAGCCAGCTACTGTGGAAGAAAAGAATATAAAAGTTTAGAGAACAGCTACATAGAGCACTGTAATTATTTCAACTCAAACACCTCTTAATAGACAAGATGACAGAGAAAATACCGACCATCCACTTCGTCATTTGTATAAATGGAGTGCGTAGTAAATAGTGTAGAAATTTTCACAAACTAAGCATTAATAAATGTTGTAATGTGAATAATTAAATGCAATCAAAGGAAATTGGTACTTCCTCACGTCGGAACCGTGGAAAAATTCAGAGCTACATAAGTCTCACATTAATACGATTCTCACTGAGATACACTTGAATTTGCATTTCTGCACGAAGAGAATGAAGGAAATTTCCACCAAATACAAGACTGTCACATGGAGTATAGACGGCATGAATCCATCCTTAACCCGAAGCATTATAAAAAAAATCTGTAGATTGTATACAGTTAAATAGTAAAACTTAATACTAAAAAGAACGACCAGATGGGATTATAGTAGTTGTCCCAGGATTGAGAACAATTCTGGAGCACTTATCGACTACATTTCCGAAAAATCCCGTCTGTTCTGGATTTTTTACAAACTCTTCGTAGAGACGGATATTCGTAAGACTTGGCTCCACCATCCAGAACACCTTGAAACTTAATATTTGAAACAGTTTAATGAAAAATAAAACATACCTTTTGACCCTTCAAAACATGGTACCACACTGAAGTACCACCAAAATCAACGTGAAAATCAGTATAGCAACGTTCAACACTCATTAAACAATAACTGAAAATATAGCGAATATCGTTCCAAATTCCATTCAAGTTTTAAGAACAAAAAAAGTACTACTCTCCACATAAAATGAATATCTTACTCTAAAACTGCTGAAAATGTGCTGAAAACTGAATGGATAAATGTTCGCAAAAACTATTTATTCAGTGTTACATACTTCTGCACTTTGGGATAAGTGTGATGAGGTGTGTAGTGCCCTTTTTTGTTGAAGGTAATGTAACGTTGGCGTAAAGCATCTGGCCAATGATTGTCGACCCAGTCAACTTTACGAACGAGATCTGGGGATTGAACGATATCCTGCAATATGACATAACACTTATCTTACTTTTTACCACAACACCTACACGACAGAATTTCCTTCTTTGAAATTTGAATTCAACAAATTCTTTTTACCTCTAACTCAGTGTTGGAGAATTCTAATGACAACACATTGTATAGCGTTTCTCGTTGTTCTTTTGGAGTACTAAAACAATGAAAATAGTATTTATAATTATAGCTACCAATAGAAAATTACCGCAAATTCTCCTTTAACTAGTATCTGTGGTAGACGTAATACATAAACCAGAAATAAGATGAATTTACTTATAATAATCGATGAAATCTTGTAACGTCATTTTCACGCTCGTCTGGCCACTGACTTCTACAACTTCAATCATGCGATTTCCACCAACTAGCCTTAAAACATCATCCACACCGAAATCCTCTGCTTTTGGCATTCTATGAAAAAAAAAACGTGAATTATGTGAAAAAATGTTCTACTAAAAATATGTGAAATTTTCTCTACAATATAGTAGAAAGGTTTACAAAATTGAAAGAATTCAGTCACTTAACGACGAAAAAACGCAAAATTTGTAAAAAAAAAATAAGATAGAAAACAGAGCTCGTCACCACTAAAAATATAGGAATGTGAGACTGTTTTTGAGTATAGTCAATTTGATAAGACATTATATAGAGAATAATAACAATGTGGACAATACGGTTACTTCGGAAAAAAAATTAGCGTTGAAGCCCATCTCCGATATTTTATATGGAACATTCATTTTAAGATAAGCTTTGGGGATGATCACTCCCTTGTGGCGGAAAGCGCCTATGCATTCGGTCTCAACGTAATATCGTGGAGGTGGTTGAATGCGAGCCCAGTTTGTATCGTGAACTGAGTGGACCACTCTTCACGAAGTCAGTGCTAGTTATGCTACACAAATTTCTCTGATGCAAATTTGCCGAGCCCGGAAAGATGGAGGGCTTGATTGGCCTGGGATGCGGCCGCGAACTGATTCGGGCCGGCGTGTCGTCGTAGCACTTCCACAACTGCACCCCCTACATTCATATTAATAATAGTACATTAATATTTATACTAGCCTAATAAAAAAATTGGAATGGTACATATTAAAAATACCTCTGATAAAGAAGAAAAAGTACAAAATAAAAGCATAAGAACCCACTTCATACCAAGTTCTTGAGGATCACAGTCAAAAAGAAGTGGAGTGGCTAGCCGAGATTTCTCATAATATTCGAGGTTAAATTCTAGAAAAATAGCAATGTATGGAGATGGAACGTACCATGAAAACACTAGCCTCAAAAATTGTTTACTTGCCTTTCGGATCTATCCTTTCAACAAGATCTGGGTGGTTGAATCGCTCACCTAAATAAGTACTGGAATAGTTACGAAATTTCACAAAAAGGCCAGGATATCACAAAGATTTTTGAGAAGCACAAAGACTAAAGTTGAGAACACCAAATTCTAATAATGCGAAACAAATGTTACACCTAAGGCATAAAATTTCATATGTTCGTAATAAATAAAAAAGTAATAAATTACTTGTGAGTAAATCTTCAAAATCATATCTCATAACGCTCATCAAATTTCCTTTATCAAAAGATTTTTCCTCGTCAGATGTTGCAGATCCCTCCGACTCGGTGTGATCTGCCTTAGCCTAAATATATGAAAGCCATATTGGTAGAAAAAGTGAAATTACGAAGTAACCAAAGGTAAGATCTAACACAGAAATCTGAACCTATTCTCCTAGTGAACTAGATTCATTGAAAAAAGAAAAATTATTCTGAGAAAAAAAATACTTTTTTGGCTGTTGACCGAGTTTTTCGACCTTCTGCACAAGTAGCTTGGATACCGCCTCGAGACTTCCTTTTCGGTGGCATTCCTTTAGAAGCATTAGACGCATATTAATTTGCTAATTCTTGTCGTAAATATTAGACAAATAATGATACACGCATTAAAATAAAATGCCGACTCCAAATAGTACTTGAATATTAAGGAAATTCTTAAGAAAAAATAATCAACATATCACCAAGCAATGAAAAATCGTCTATGATTCAACAAATAAGATCTTTATAACAAATAACATAAAAACGAATAATAATTCGATCGAAATAATAGGATGTACTCAGAAGACGTGCTCAATACTAGGCGGGGCGCGCAATGCAAGGGTTGCATAAATTGTAAGTGCGATGGTACAACGTAAGGGTTAAAGCGTTGAATCCAGAAGTGGGATTTGAAGCGATATCGCTTTTTTTCCTGGTGCTATTCAAAAATTCAGGCACTTCCATAATTATTTCTTATTTGTTACTTAATGTGGGTCTTTTCATTCTCGTAATTTCAATTAATCATAAACCTAGCGTATCTGTCACCACTACACTTCTGTCTTCTAGTTAGTAATCTTTTGTATAGTTCCTAGAAATGGGAAAGGACAAGAAAAAGGATGATGATGACGATTCTGGTGATGTAAGTATTTGGTTTATATATGGAAGATATTATGTGATTATGGCTTTTAATTTAGGATGTCTATGTCGTGGAGGCCGTCATAAATAAGCGCAAAACTAAAGAAGGGAAAATTGAATATCTATTAAAGTGGCAGGTAAGGCTGTTAAGGAGTTGTAGCATATCATAAAGTTTCACATCGATTTTGATTATTTTTGCTCCTATTGCTTTGCATTATATATAGTCTCTATTAGAAGTGTGCCAATTTGTCGCCGTAGAAGTATCTAGGCTCAATACCTTTTTATAACATTTTACAACTATTATGATTGAGCAGTTGTATTAGATATTTCTATATTTGGTAACGGCACATTCTCACATGACCATTTCGCTGTTGATCAGAAATAAAGTGTTTAGGGTTTCCCTTTAGAGGAAAGCACGTGGGAACCTGAAGAGAATGTTGCTTGCCACGAACTTATTGCTGAGTTCGAAAGAAAACGAAGCAAGGTCAGTTTATAAGCAAGAAAATACAATAATTCAGATAAAGAACAGATTTCGCATTCCCAAACTGATGTTATCCATAGAGATCTGGCATAGTTTCGTTCTATTCTATCCTACCAAAGCACATTTCCGAAGTAGTGTTGTGGAAATATGCAATTCATACTCGCCCATCTATCTTCATTTTGTGTGTTTTCTCACTAATTCGATACTATTTTATACTTCTTTATCGCGGTTCTTTTTCTAGTAAGTGAACAACCAAACGTGTAAGTGATGGCAACAATGTCACTATGTAAGTCAGAAAACCCTCGTCTCTGGAAATGCTTTAGGAACTTCTATATTTTCTGAAAATTGCAAAGTTTTGGTGACTTTCGACGTTATTGAATTTGATTGTATTGGCTTATTTACGACAGCTGATATGCAAGAACACCATGACCTTTCTTTTTCGGATCAATGCTACATGATTAATCAGCAGTAGTTCCCTACAATAAAAGCTAAGAGTTGCTCGATAGTAAGGAATGTTATTGTCTTGTACATGCTTAGTAAATTTAATAGCATGAATAATTTATTGTAAAATTTAATTAGGGAAGTTCTTTTTTGTATATACTCCTGTTCGAGACATATTGTATATGGTCAACTGACCTGTCGCGCTGTCCGTTGTCGCGGCTGACCCTGTGTAAAACATCCCTTTCTGAGTTATTCTTTACGGTTTTGATTTTTTTAATATATATTATTTTTCACTAGTGTTATCGGTTTCATATTTATTCCATTTGTTTTGTTTCTTGTTGGACCTTTATATAATGATATTTGAAAATGATTGATTTGAAAAGTACGTTATTGCTTTATTAATGTGCTACTTCAATATCTCGCAACATTATGCGTCTGATTAAATTTGTTTGTTATGCACCTAGTCCATCAAAATTGAAATAATGGGATATTATGAAGTTTCTTGAGGAAGAAATATTACGACGATTAGCTAGTGAAACTCATGTTGTTAGACCTTTGAACAGCCAACGTTTATGTTAAATTGTTTAATTAAACATTGTATGCCAACCCTGAAAACTGCTTAACAAGAACGCAATCAAAATATTTCTTTCATAAGTACCGGGATTAAAATCTTAGGTTTTTTAGTCAGTCAATCTTGGAAGTACAAAAAATGTTTATTATTTTTTTATTTCATACGGAAAAGAAAGAAACTTCTGCCACATCATCTGAGAAGCGTGAGGAGAAGCAAATTCATCGCATTATTGGTTTGACAGACACACCTGGTGAATTGCATTTCTTGATAAAATGGAAGGATCATACCGCTGATCTCGTACCAGCTAAGGAAGCTAATATTAAGTTAGTCATCGCATTTGTATATACTTTCTTTTTGCATTTAATGAGTATTTCTTCACTGCTTTTTCCAGTTAACTGGCTCATTCCATTCATATTATTTCCGCATTTTTTCTTATTGATACATCTTCATCCTAGGTATCCGCAGGAGGTGATTAGATTTTATGAAGAACGGCTGAAGATGCAGCCTCATTGATTGCGACAGCATTTTTTTTGTATTTTATAAGTATTTCTTTATTGTTTTTGCTCTTAACTGGCTCATTCCATACATATTTTATTTAATCTAGCACTTGTAAGATCCCCTACTTAACGACGCAGTGAGGTTTGTAGAGTTGCACAAACCTTGATGTTTGCATTTAATTTTGTGGAGATTGTGTATATAGAGGTTTCTTAGCGTTTGGTAATAAATAATTTGAAGCCGTGGAGTCTTCAGTACGACTGCCATGCGGTCAAACTTTGATAATCAACCTTATAAACTTGAAATAAAATGAAGAGTACAAAGAATCGGATGAGTTATTTCATTTCAAACATTCTTCTACATTTAATTCGACAATATCTATGTCAGAGAAATGCATTTCCATATCATGTTTGTTGCCCTGCTCGATAACTGTCCTTGCTAGCGTTGGCGCTGCTACCATTCTCATGTATTCCGAATTCAGATGGCACTTGGGTAGTATAGCTGATGCAAGCTACAATTAGAGAATTCGATCACAAAGATTGAAAGTTATAACATTGTAATACTACATCTGGATTACTGAATGTAAACTATAACTCAGTAATGTGGTTATGAAATGTGTTTTTCATTTTAACTGTTCTACTTAGTGCTCTCTTAACTCACTTCAAACTTGACGATAATATGTTTCAGTCGTGATGGGTCTGGATGATTCAGAGTACCCTCAAACTAAAAAAGAAGCTGTTATATAATAGGCTGGACCAAGCTGATAATATGAAGTCAACAATGTCCAGTTAACTGCAGATATAACTGGAAGGAAGAGACTTTAGCTTCTTCTTAAACTTTCCATCCTTTTTGTTAATAACGTGTGCATGATAAATAAGAAAAAAACCACTTGTTTTATAAGCTCCAGTTATCGTTGTGGTGACTGGCAATTTACTAAGTCTATCCGGAGTGTTGCAGTAAATGAATATTACTTTCATCTATGCTATTTCTCCGGGGCTTATTTCAATTAGTGTTTAGCAATGTGAAAAGCTCGACAAAACACATGTGAATAAAATTGGGAATTCAGATGAAAGATTATATTCAAGCATTGTGGACTTTACGTATAGTTCATGAGCAAATCAAGATATATAAGAATTATATGAAATTAGATAAAATCTGTTCCATACATGGATTAAACTCACAGTGGTTAAAGTGCTCCTAGAAAACCATGGTGCCATATAACCGATTAAACCAAAAGCTGTCTGCGGATGAGCGAGTGCGAGGCATGGTGATAGTATATATGGAGACATTTTCCATAATGCTTGGAGACATTGTTCAGTAGTCACAGTGCGTAAAGATAGAGTTCGATCCCTAAATCGATTTTTTTCATGTAACTTCACTAGTGTAAACGGGTGTGCATATAAGTACAGTCGTAGCGCTAATCATAGACAGCAATAGATACGCACCACCTCGTTTTAGCTGTTTCATTTCTTATTAAAAGATTACAAAATATTAGATACAATCTAATTGTATGCTCAAGTGGTTATTCATCACACATGAAGCACATTTAAGCAATATTTCTTTCAAATCATTTACTAAGCAACTGTATTCCACTGAACTAATCTGAGTAGTACACGATGACGACGGCGACGCTTGCTTATTATTTACTATTTCTAAAAACTTATTATTGCCGATTAACTGATTACTGCTAGATTTGCTACGATATATTATATCAGTGAGTTGTACTGTATCTTTCTCCTGACGAATTGCTGCTGCGGTGCTTCTGGTATGAGCGGTTTATTTTCGCTTCTGAATATACATTCATAGAGCAATGATGATGATCGCAAAAGACAACTATGAACTACCTATTTATATTGCTTTAATTTGTTCACTTGTATCACCTGGATTCTCAGTGATCATCGACTAAGTCGAGCGGGTACCTGCAAAGCTTCCATTTGTCCCTATCGCGCGTGAGGTTACTCCAATTAATTATTTTCGCTCTAGAGATCTGGTAAATATCATAATTCCTTTCAAGGTCCTTTGTGAAAAAGTCAGACCATGATGCTGGTGGTTCTCATGCAGTTCGTGTGATGTCCAGTGAAATCCAATCATTTGCAGCTTCTTTGTACTGGTCATCATTAATACGCATCACGTGTTCGGTCCATCTGACTTTCGAAAGCTCAGAGTATACGGCTGCATCTCTGATCTTTGCTTGTTGGTGTAGGCCGGAACTTCGCATTCGTTCTTTCACTTGTGTGATACAGGGAACACCAAGCATCATCTTTCCGATGGAGCGCTTGTAGCGATTCCATTGTGCTGATCGTTGATCCTGTTTTTCTAATCTTCAAGTTTCCGAGGCATATTTTGAGCAGGAGGAACCGTTAGGTCAAAAAAGTGTGATTGGAGCTGTCTTCTTTTTAAATTACGACTCCGACTCTCTTATATGTTTCACAACCGTCTCGTTTCCTTCTACTAAGCTCTGGTGCTATGCTGCTGATCATTGATCTCACGACTTAGATACACACAGATTAAACATTCTGAGTTGTTTCTCCGTTGAGGGTAAATGGAGCATCAGCAACATATTCGTTCTTCATAAACGCCTTCTTGAGGTTTAACGTGAAGTCAATTTCTCCACAAGCACAGTCAAAGTCGACTAACATTGGTTTCGCTTGCTTGATGTTAGATGTAATGAATACAATATCATCGGTGAAACATAGATGATGGAACTGCCACTTTGAGCATTTTATTGATAGTTTATGAAAATAATTCATGTTAGATCACATCCCGTCTTGGCAACGGAATGCCAAAGAACAGTGGATTTTGACAGATTAATGCCATGTTTTGGGTTTGTTATATGAATAACTATCTAAGTAATAGAACACCACCTCATCCAGCTTTTCAAGAAATTTCTTTCTATCGCTTATTCTACAGAAAGCACTATATACATGTGAAATCCGGTCAACCTAATCAAAAAGCAAATGAATTGTTCTTTAATCACCGTTTTTCTTTCAAATTACGTAATTTTTTGAGCGCCTTCATTGCTTTTCTAGCAGTCTTTGCGAGAATAGCGACATACATTCCAGTAGTTAGTAGGCAAGAAGGTTTAGTAAGAATTTGTTCTATTAGTACAGACAACACTGTTTTCGAAGTTTCCTCAACCTTTTCTCATCTTCATCAAAGACTAGAAGAAAATATCGATATTTTTTTATAGACTTCTATATTACAAACTACCGTTTTGACATCGTTTATGCAGCTGAATTCTTCCGGAATCTTGCTGCCCTCCTAGATAGACCTTATTTATATTGTGTACAAAAGGATTATCTTTGTAAAAACGTCCAATTCAAATAGTTCCTTTGAGGCGTTTTCATCTGTGTACTCTCACAGTCCTTCGGTGTGGAAAAATACATTGTCAGTTCTACACGCATTTTGTAGCTACAGACTAATCTAGTGTTATTCTGTAGTACTGAATCTCTGCCGACTTTTATCGTCGCAAACATTGCAATCTAAACATAAAGAATGAAACTCAATGAATTCGTAGTGTTCTTCTTATGGACATCTCAAAGTCTGATAAAAGGATTCCGAAACGAAAAAAATGAAGAGCCACTTCTCGTCTCCAGTGTTGAAACTTGAAAAGGAATCTGTATTATTTTTGCAATAGCCTTCGACAGCTTTATAAGTCAAACCACGTGTTAGAATTGGATCGATTATCATGCTTCATGTTTTGAACATTTGATTTGGACAAAAATTAAACTTGTACACTAAGAATTTGAGCAAATTTGACTTAGTACTGATTGTCCATTAAATAACAAGTCATAACCTTTGGTTAGGTTCACCCTTATCTGTCGAAATATGTATGGAGAGGATTTATTTGGAGTGTTCGTATAATACATTGACTCTATTCTCGTACAAAATTGATCGCTTTCACAGCTTGCACTAAACCGAATCCTTAAACGAAGAAGACAATAATGTTATAAAATCCTGGAAAACAACAGTGATTACATGTGCCAAAGGATACATATTCTGGTGACGTCCTTCTGTTGGGGAATTTGCTATTCGTGACAAAAACCAGTGAATTTTATTGAAGAGACGATCATGAAAGTCACGAGGTTCTCCATTCTTGTTCTAATATTACAAATATATTTTCAAACCTTATGAATCTTCGATACAGTCACTTAATACCATCACGTCACGTCAAATGTAATCAGTGAGTGGTTCAATAAATATATAAAAATCGGCTTGAAGAACCATTTTGGAGTTGTACGTATCCCATGAAGGGAAGTATAGCATAGGAGATATGCAGTATATACGTAGACTGTTTGTGTTCAACCGCAGGGTAAACAAGGTTTCCATCCTTAGGCTAATGCACTGGTAGCGGAATAGTTTAATATGAGGAGCACTGATTTGGTGAAAATCCGTCTCAATTTACGGTAAAGTCTCCCCCATTGTCGCAGTATTACAGTAAACACCAATTAATGGTGCATTCCAAAGAAATAGATCAAAGACAGAGTTTGCACCACACGTGAATCAGCCGATAATCTTATCGTCCAACTTCATAGACGGCAAAATCAGTTACTAGTTAATGAGGTACTACAATCGGTTTAACTTGTATTTGCTGCATGTTTCATACACTTCTGAAAAATCCTTTCCAAAGCGTTCTTAAGTTGCCTCCGCGAAGTATTGCTGACATTCATTTGTCAAAGAAATGTAGGCACTTCGTGGCTTAGTTATCGCTGAGATTGTGATTGTGGTAAATGCTAATGTGAGCTTTCATATTGGAAGATCACACTCCTTTTTTGGAACATCATGCTGCTAAATATTTGTATTCTTCGATGTGCATCACCGTCTAAAATTTACGCATACCTTCACGTCACGATCCGGTGCTTACCACCTCTATTGACACAAATCGATTTATTGCTGGGAGGGAACATAAAATCATTAATTCAAGTGCAATTAAGCATTTAATTGAATTCTTTGAAATAACAAACCATTTTGGAATAATTGCAAACGGGTGGTTAGCATGGAGCCATTCTGGTTCACATCGATTGCTTGCTTTTGCTATTTGCTCACTCCATAAGGTATCCATTTCGTCGTTCATTGGCACCTTAGTTCAATATGACAGCGTATTTATCTATTTATTGTTTGTCTCATATACCATACCATATCACTACAATGTGTTTATTATTGGTAATATTTATATTATCGTTATTACTACTTGATTGTAAATAAATTCGTAAGGTCGACAAGCAGAATGGTTGCGCGCCAAGGTTTTTTTTTGTAGTTTGTGGATCACTAACCAAATTGGTGTAAGAATGGTAAAGAATGTTTTCATGACAAATTCACATACATTGAACAGTGTAGGAAAATTGCGATGTTTGGGAAAATTTTACAAGAAATGAAAAACAATAAAAATTTTTCAGCTTCAGAGTAGACGACAAGGAAACAACCTTAAGTAAATAACAAGGACGTCGTCCCGGATAAACACGTTCTGGAGGTGGTATTCCTGGATTTGGACCATTATGCCGTATCACAAGAACACGACCGATAGACGATGTCTATGCATTTCATAAACTAGGATAGAAATTTTCCAAAAATGTTCAAAGTTAAGTTCTTTTAACTTACAGCTTTTTTTTTCCATAGCCTCGCCAATAAATAAGAAATTAAAAAATAAATTCCTAAAAGCAACCTGTGCGTCTTCAATGGCCTTATCAAGTTGTTTTTTAGTTTCAAACAATTCGTGTGCTTGCCAAAATCCATCGACAGTAACAACAAGTTTTGGATGTGACATTTTCAAAATCGCAGTTAATTCTGATAGCGTAGCGGTGGCTGGATTCTGAAAGATATTGAAAATACTAATTACAAAAGAACCAGTAAAATACTGATTAATCCACAGAAGCAAAGAGTAGAATTCAATCTTCAACGACTTTAATTTCAGAACGAAACAGATGTTTTCAAAGAATAAGCATTTAATTTTTGATAAACTATATGAATCCCATGTCAAATATGTATTATAGTGACCAACACTAATTTAAAGAAAACAACGAGTTCTTATGGGGCAAGCAAAACATAATCACGAGAAACTCATACATGACTATTAAAAAAAACGAAGAACCTCCGTTGAGGAATCATGTAGTTTGTGCTCAGCATTTGACTTTATCAATTATGGACGGGATTGATTGAATTTGATGCCGTTTAATACGATAGCTAGAGGTAACTCTACTGAGTCATAGCCCGATTATCCTCCCATATGATTCCGATAATCATCGACTTTGTAAGAAGAATATTGATTTGTGTGAAGAGAACTCAAACCGTTCGCTTGACGATCACGCATATAATATAATCGTGAATTGTCACCAACTTCGCATGTTCGCATGGCAAATTATGAAGAATTTTTGCTTTTGTTACCGTTTTGCAACTGTTGTTACATGTCACAAGAAGAAATTAGATTGTTCCATTGTACATAAAGTTGTCCAACAATAGAATCTTTGTTGTACTTGAGTAATAATTTGTTGAAAATTAACGAAAATCAAGAGGCCTGTAGATCAAACGTGTGTGTAGTACCTCATGTAACAATAACCTCTTTCTTATCAAAGCAAGTGAATATAAGGAGACAAATACGGATGTTTCATATCGTAGGATCACGATGTTGCTATATACCTATTGGAATAGAGCTGTCGACCAATTGTATAAATTGAACATTTGGAAAGATCATATTCTTATAATTCCTCAGCACGTTCAAACCTCCCACATAACTCATTCGACTACTAAGTTATGTGCTGACACAAAAGTTCTATTGTGAAAAAAAATCATTTTGAAAAGTGCAAACCTTGAGGGATTGTGGCCTTATAGATGGAATTACAGAATAAAACTTTTGGGGCAAACTGAAAATCACTACCATAGAAAAAAAATATTTGATTTTTGTGATGTGATGGCTTTAAGGTGAGAAACAATACTGAAATCAGCACACAGATGTTGAAAAGATTCAAAGACGATATTTGGGTTTAATGATATCATGATGTGCGTCGGCTTACTGAAGCATCTCCTAGAAAAATCAACAAACGTGAAGCTGGAATTCCACGTACCAGTAATACGGAGACAACTCCAATTCGGCTTGCAGCCAGTATTGATATCGGAAGTTGCATAACATTATGAAGATAAAGCAGTACATTATCACCCTGGAAGATACTATGTAAGCCGTAGAATTGAAAACGCGACAAGATAAAAAAAATCAACATTGTCCAAATCCAAGTAATCGACCATAAGCCTAGACAAATAGTGTTTGCAACCATTTTACATATAATTTTAATAAGCTTATTGTGAAGGTGTGACTAAGTGTTAAGGTGTATGGTCAGTGCATTAGAAGGCATATTCATTACCTGCACAAATTACCATTCGAATTAACTGATATTCGTTTGAATCCAAATATTCGACCCTATCTGTATGAATGGGGATAAGTATTTACGTATTTTATCTCTCTGTGGAAAAGCGCAACGCTTTTGTTGTCATCATGATATTGTGGTGTTTAAATGCGAGAAGTCTATAAAATATCTTGAATTAACCATTCTCTCAGCAATCAGTGCTGATTAGCCTACAGATTATCCTTGAGGGATGGAACGCTTGGTTGAATATGAGTAGACTTGAACCCTGGTCTACTGAATCCAAGCATGCGTCTGATTGTGCTCCCTTCTACTATGTGACCTAACATTTCAAGTCATTGATTATATGGTAGTAGATACAGAATTCCACTTTTTCACATCAGTATTGATTTACCAATTTGTATATTGATGGAAAAGAATAACAAACTCAAACTTTATTCTCAAACTAATTGCTTTAGGATTATTAATGTATTTGTTCACTCACGATTTTACAGTATTGTTTGAACACGTTGGCAATCTTGTTTGTCAACACATCCACAGTTTCCCACGTAATATCGGCGTAGTCGTGTATATCTTCATCCCAAAAATTCCCGTCCCTTAATCAAATTCGTGAATACTTTTAATAACTGGAGATAGAAGGAAATATGTTTTACAAGACTATAAAAAGAATGGTGTGAAAAAATGAAACACTCCAAATCGAACATATTTCAGAATTTTAGCAATCAATTACGCAAATGAAAAAGCTGTGCGACAGATCAGCGATGGATTGGCCTTAGCATTTTTATGCATTGTTTATCGTTTGTGAAATTCCGTACTGTTAAATTGTTCTATAGCTTCAACTACCTTACAATTTGAAGTGTCGTATGGAAATTTCAAACGGTTATTTGTCTTCTTTTCTTATATTAATGCATATTTTTCAACGCTAATTCTAACAATCTCTTTATGCATCGTTTCTTATCAGGATAGAAATATTTTTTATCAATATTTACATTATTTCGTTATGTTGTAGACGAGTTATTATGTTGATATAAGCATTTACGTGATCTAATAAACTCTTCTGTGAGTCTTCTACAAGATATCATTGAGGTGAATGGATGGAATTCTGCTCTATAAAATAAATTGAAGAGAGTGATCTTCACCAAATCAATGCTACTTACCTTTCCAGATTTCTTCGGTACCTATTAGCATAAGCAGAAAACTGGGGCTAAGTTGGCCAATTAGCGGCCGCGAACCAGTGTTTAATGGTGTTTCGAGCCTACATGTAACTTGAGTATTTCATAGAACCACTGCGCTATACGTGCCTTGTCGATAGCCTTCATTCTGTTTTAGATTGAAACAAAAGGAATAGAATTTTTCTAAACTACTGCAACTTCTTTTACAGAATATACTAAGTATTCCCTCTTCTGCTATGAAAATATATATTCATAATTGAATAAAAACAGCTATAGAATCTTAATGTAATTCGAGCAAAGTTTTTAATAATTATTCAACGAAAAAAAAAAAACTCCTATTAGTTTCTCATATGCATATAATTTTTACCATAGCAACGCTGTCTCGTGCTTGTTTGACATTGATGAAATATGACGATCAAGGCAATTATAGGAGACGTTAGTACATCTCTAGAAGAAAAAAAAAACCATTCGAAATAATTCAATAAAAACAGGCATGAAACGATTTCAATTAAATAATATATACATCTATCAATAGTGTAACTACTCGATTGAGAGATCAACAAAAATTCCAGCATTATATAGTATTTCTATATATTCTATAGATCTATCGACTATGATGGGTTATAATGGTGTTCTTATATCCGTAATGATATGGAGTTAATCATATAACTTGAAGCATCAGTGAGGATAATTAGAAGAATGATTAACCTTAGTAAAAAGATGAATTTGATAAATACAGCATAAATTCTCGTCAACTTTCTCTATTGAGAAAAGAAATTTCAATACACATCTACAAAAAGAAGAACAAATTTTTAAAAGTTATAAAAATACAGGAGAACTCACCAAATTCGTATCGTACTCCTTATAGAAAATTTCCATTATTAGTATTCTAAGTACTTGTATATTTCCTGAAAGTTCAATTATTACAATTAAAGATGTCGAGAATTGATGGCTATTACGATTAACTACTCAAAATAACTCATCTACATCTGATTTTTTAGTAGTGAAAAAGAAAAGGATTCCACGCAATGAGTTATCACCAAGTTGGAATTCTCAGTAGGACTTTCCAGCGGAGCCGGATCGAACTTCAAAACTAGAATCAGTGTGAATTTCCTTTTGCTGATCAACACAAAACGAAAGAAAACAAGGCACAATTGTCCTGGTGTCATTGTTTGTACTACCAATCATTTATTTGTTTATTGGTTCAACGACGTTGTTAAACATATAGAAATTCAACCTAATTTCTTAAATGATGGCAATTTCTCACGGGTACTGTAGTCTTATCGACTTGTCGCGTTCGTTCGTGATCGCTTGCCTCAATCTGACTGGTTGATCAAACATCGGGAGTTTCAGCTCCATATTATGGTAGCGTGAATATTCAAATGAACGGATTGAATATATATATATATATATATATATATAATATA
>KN716476.1:0-31166 GCA_000816705.1 Dictyocaulus viviparus | reverse complement strand
TCCAGTGTCGTATACAACGCTTAGTGGCTGGGGTCTTCTTGTTTCGGCCAGACCGGTGACGTCGTACCTAATTTTCTTTGCATGCATCAGAAGGTCTTCTACGGCAAAATTCCGATGCAATTGATTGATTTCATTAGTCAAGGAAATTGACAAACTTTTGTTCAGAAGTTAATATTTCTAAATATTCATGCAGAACGGAACAGCCACAAACAATGTGGAACAAAACTGAGAAACTGAGGGGAAGAATAGAAGTAAGAAATAATGCACTAATAACCTATAATGTGATAATGACAATCAAGAATCATGGACCTTTCATTTAAATGTCCAGATCTCACATATATTCAGAAATATGTTCTGTGAATGAAGCGGGTAGCACAACAATGGAGGTGCCGTCGTGTTACGCAGGCCCAAATCAGGTTCACAGATGCCCTCAGGGATAACCAAGTCCACCATCCCTCTGCTGTGTTATCAAAGAGGGATAAATTGGTATCAAAGAGGGATTTGGATAGGATAAAGAAAGAACACTGACTTGATAAAAAGTAATTAACTCAAGTAACTTGATATACAAGGCTCGCATTCAATCACTATATCGCGCTGAACAAGAATGCTTAGGCGCATTTTGTAGCAAGGAGTGATCAATGTTAGCGTTCATCCTATTATAGCTCATGCTCTGCGAACATGAGCAGCATGACAAAATGGCTAATTATGCAGGAAGATTGTGTGGAGTACGTTTGACCTTCGCAAAAAATCACATATGACAGCACTACTCTATTTCGTGCTATAGAGCCGATACCTAGGTTAATACCTCAGTCACGTCAAAGATTTTGCGATTTAATTTCACAAAAAATTTCAAATCATGATATCTCTCTATCTCTGATATCTTCAGACAATACTGTTAAGCACAATAATACCACAATTGTACGTGAGACTTCCGTAATATGACTTACTTTTTGAAATTCAATGAAATACGTATAAAAGCAGAACACAGATGGACGGGTGGTGCTGTATGAAGAATCAACAGTAGATAATGAAAAAGGTTGCGGAATAGACTTTGTACGACGCAAACAAAATTTTCCATACAAAATACTGTAAGACGGATGGGCTTATGTGTAGATGTAGTGTGTAATAATTGAGCACAATAATAGACGAATAGTGATCATAAAATGAGAGTATTCATCAAGACACTTAGGCAAAAAAGATAATCACTATGAATGATTACGCGAGAAAGGAATAAAAAAATTGGTGACGCGTGTACGACTTGTAAAAGTGGATCATTCATTCACCAGAATATTATGGAACTATTTGATTCAATCATCCAAGCGTTGGTACAGTTATTTCCAGGAATGAAAACTTAGCAAAATTCGTTTAAATATCAAGCATTGCTAACAGCATGATGCCAAATCTAACCAAAACCACTACTTTAAACCCAATCAGCTTGTAGGTATTCTTTCTACTTTCCCTGCGTTCACTAATAATAAACATCAGTCAATATAGTGATGATGATTAATCACATATCATTCTTACCACTCTGATTGGATAAAGGTATAAAAGCATTTTAGCCTTCAGTCCTTTATTGTTTGCTTGTTTGATTGTGTACTTTTGCTCTTCCATATCCATATACCTCTCTTCACTTCACCTAAGGAAAGGACTTTGACTTTGACTTTGTTCTTACAAGCGCTCGCTGATGCCTATAACCTTCGCCTACAAAAATATGTTTTCTTTTCTTTTAATACTTTACGTATTAATAGCTACGATTTTTTTTCGTCTTGTACAAACAAATAATCTTCTAACAAAAAAGAAGAAATAAGTACAAAACTGGTAATTTGCTGAAGGACAAGAAGAAGGATCGTACCGGCCAAATTGAATTCAGTAATTCATTTCAATAATCTAAATAATCGAGGTGACGATATTGCTTCTAGAAATAAAAACCAACCCACACTCACAGTATTACCAAGACCTACTCATCACTACATTCCACTCTCTCTCTCTTTATAAAAAGGATAATAGCTGTTATAGTCATTCTACAATGTTCGAATATTGTAACGCGACCTATATAATTATAAAACAAAGCTACGACAATGAGAGTTTAGATGACTCACAGTATGGCCGATTTACCATTGGTGGTTCGAAGTGTCCATGTACATACGCACCTCCTTATGCACGTACATCGGGTTGGTATTTGCAAATTGACCCAGTCCTAAGGCATATATATCACTCTATATCTCGCCATTCATTTCGATAAACGTTCACTGAATACCATCATCAGTGCTTCCTTCCGAAGCGGACACAGTGATAATAGGTCCTCGATTTTCTGTTAAGCTTTACTACCGACATGTCACTATCGTTAATCCATATATCAGTTGCGATGATGGAAGGAATAGAAATTCTTGTTACATCTTCTCTATTCACCAATAATAAATCACCACTCGATATAATTATGATGACCAATCGCTTATCATTCATAACACTTTGTTGGGTAGAGGTATGAAAGCATTCTAGCCACCTGTCCTTTCTTCAATCATCCACACCTTTTCACTTCTTGTCAGGAAAGGACTTTGCTCTCACCTACACTCTCTGATTCGTATCGCCATCAATACGATATTTTCTATTCTTTCTCTAATTCATAATAAAGATTTATTACTCAATTTTGAGGTGTATCACCCAACTTTAAGATAAACAATACAGGCACCGAACCCAAGCTTATACAGCTGATACTTTTAATGTTGTTGGAAAATCACAATATCAATTATATAAGATAAGCTTACACGTTGATCATTCATTTGTAACGGGACGTGTCTACGCATTCATGATCAACGTAATGTCGCGAAGATGGTTAAGTGGGGGAGCCCGATCTACATACCTACTTGAATTGATTACTTTTCATAAAGTCAGTGCTAATTATTTCACCTAGATTTCTTTGGTATGAATTTGCCGACCTCGGAGGGATAGCGTACTCGACAGGGCTTGAAGGTGACCGCGAACTGATTCCGGAGTGAACACCTCCACCGCTACGCTGCTGCGCCACACATAATAATATCAATAAACCTATTATAATTTGGCAGTTTTCTAAATATCCTTCTTGTGTAAAAGTTGTTTACCCCTTAAATTCTTTGGATTGAGTGGAATTTTACAAAACTTTTTTAAGTTTGACTTCAATACAACGGTGGAATACAATCGCTTTCACCGAAACGTCGGCTTAGATTTAAAGCTACTGAACATGTTTGCCTACACCTTAGAACTTATTCTCTTGCCTATTTCAATTATTATAACAATTATCTACTTGGTTGTGTCGAGGATGAACAGACGTTTCCACCCGATGTTGAGGTAAGCAATTATGTACAAGGTGAGCAATTTCCATAATTAATTTCATACGTCGTATAATACTTTCAGCAACTACTGACCCGACTTTAACGAAAGAGGAGTTTTGAACAGCTGGTACTGAGATATATTAGGATATCTAACATTTTAAACACTGCTCATCCCACAAAATCGTTGAAGATGTATAAACTATATTTATAGTGAACTCATTACAGTATATTAATTCTAATGTTGATCACTCGTTTACTGAAAAACGAAAGAAGAGCATCCTATACAGAAAATGTGATGTTTTCAACATTCTTTATTAACTAATACGATGGGAATCTTCTTGTTGTTCAACTGGCAATGATCAATAAAATACCAATTCCTCTACATCATCAAATTCCGTTATGAATGACACTTCTTATAAATAGCTTTTCACCTATATTGTTTGCTAACGAAAGATTATCGATTACAGTAATTTGCTTTATTTTTTCATAGCAGTTCTGGTAGAAATAGGTTTACTCTTAACCAGACTTAAATGTAGAAATGCAAACGTCTGACTATTTCACAGCTTAGGATGGTAAAAGGAGGTAGAAGAATTGGTGTAAGGTGAGAGAAGCATCCAAAAAAACCTACCAACAAGAAAGGAAGGTAAGCGTAGAAGGGGTCAGTGTATCGGTCAACGTTAATTGTCAGTAATGATGATGCACGGTTTATTACCTGGATCACCTGGATTCTCGTTGATCATCAACAGTGTCGAGCGGGCACCAGTGAAACATCCATTTCTTCAACCGTGTGCAAAGGTAGTCTAATGAACTCCTTTTGCTCTCGGAAATTGGTGAGCTAAATAATCCATTCCCGAGTCCTTTGTGAAGTTTGGCCATCACCCCAGCGATCTTCCTGCAGTGCGTTTGTTGTCCAGTGGGATCCAATCAATTACAGATCGCGTCCATCTGTCATCATTTATGCTCATCACGTGTCTGCCCACTTAATCTCCGAAAACTTGGTGTGTATGGCTACGTCTCTAAGTTTCGATCATTGACGTAGGTCAGAACTTCGCATTTCCTCTTTCACTTGTATAATACGAAAAACGCCCAGCTTTAACCTTCGAAGGAAGCATTATATTCCTTTCAGTGGTCGTTCATCCTGCTATCAAAATGTACAAGTATCCGAGGAATATGATAAGACAGGAAGAACCATTGTGTCAAAAAAGGGAGCTGAAAGCTTTGTATTCTTTGTACACTTCACTATATCCTTGATGCTCTTATATGTTCCCCAAGCCGCTCGTTTCCTCCTCTAAAGCTATGGTGCTATTTCGTAAATCATATTGATCCCACAACCTAGAAACACATAGGTTGAGCATTCTGGGATGTTCTTTCCTTTGAGCGTTTGAAGCGTCAGAAGCTTATTTGTTTTTCACGAAAATTGTCTTCTTCTTAAGGTTTAACTCAAAGCCAACGTCTCCGGCAACACTCTCGAAGTTTCGCTAGCTCGGTGTTAAGTGTAACAAATACAGTATTACTGGCGATACAAAGATGGTGAAGTAACCAACTATCGACTCTCACTCCCATATCGTGGCATTCTAATTTTCGCGCGATGTTTTCAAGAATGTGAAATGATTTTTAGGTAGCGTTTTTCGAATCTAACTCATGAAGAATCTCAATATACGGATGAAGCGCTTGTTTTAATGCTTCCATGCCACTTCTGCCTCTACAGAATCAAAATCTTTTTTCAGATTGATGAATATGTGGCGGAGTGGGTTTTCATACTCTAAATTGCGGAAATTTGACCGAATCGACGAGCAGGATACAATCCCCATACACTTAAGTACAGGTGCACACGCACACATAGATGTGCCAATGTGCATAGGGGTGATTCGACAGGTAGAGCAGAATCAAAAAGTCCATTCCTCGAATCCACACGCGTCTTAAGGCAAGCACACGCTTGCTTTAGGACCACAATTGACTCCTATCCGCCACCTACGACTGAGCCTCGCGACAAGGCGGCTCGATCCCTTAAGGAAGAAAATCCATTTTACACAGCATACACGTCTCAATTCCACACATATCCTTTTTTTTATTTAAGTAGATTTGTTAGTGAATTGAACAATTTTTATACCGCAACATAAGCCAACACCTCTTATGATGAAAATTTTTGTTACTGATAAAGATATGGAAGAGCAGAAGCAAATTCAAGTATTTTTAGATCTCTTTGTTGATGCATATCAAAAAAAATTATTAACATGTTATTCAGGATTCTTATAAATTTAATGTGTTGTGGAATGTTAATGAACTCAATCTTCCGGCTTTTTCTGGTTCCGATCCGACTGTTACTTGGTGAGGAAAAAATAGAGCATTAACTTCGTAAACAGAAAACCCCTATTGCCGTAATTTTTTCCTTTGCATCAGACTTTACAATTCAAACCTTTAGGATCAACTGCAGTGACTGACTAATGTCTCTATGTAAAAAAATTGTTAGCCATCGATTGAGAACTGAAAATGCGTAGGAATAGATGACATGTCGTTTACTGATGTCATTAATAAATGTGGTCTGTTTGGTTCTAAGCGACATGAGTTTGTTCAGAAATCCATGAAAAATGCCAAATATCGATTCTTATGAGAAAACATTGAGAACCAGACAAAGCAGAGACTTTCTGTTTCGTTCAATGTAGGTGCACAACTACTGCAACGCAACAATACCCTATGCAATATTAAACAAATCTACAGCGGTATACATTTAGGTCGAGGATACCAAGTAGAATGGGTGAACTGGATAGACATAATGTTTCGAGCAGGTCAATTAATCGCCCTCCTACAAATCGACACCACCGTATTCCTTATTTCTATTGAACGACTCATTGCAACTATTTATATACGACATTATGAATATATGTTCACGTCGTCCATCCATAAAAATATACTTCTATTTATAATAGTACGTTTATTTTTAATTATTTCATTAAGTTGCAAATAATATTCTATGATGGCTTGCTGTATTACTCCAGCAAAGGCATAGTCCGTTGGAAGTACCATTCTTTTTCAAACCTTTGATAACAATATAGGTTTTCATATATGAGAGCTTCAACATTGCATGTATTAGAATCGATTAGTGCACTTTGATTGTGCAAATCGCAACGCGTTAAATTACAACGGATTTACAATTACTAACTACAGATGGTCTTTGATAAGGTTTTGAAGAACTTGGATATAATACCTTATTTGAGATCTTTGATACTAAATTTTGTTTTAAGCCATAGTCATTTATTGAATTTCTACTAGCTATGATAGGTCATATAAGTTTTATATTTCTACAATTTATTTACCAGCAATGCTGTGTTAATTAAATATCTCGGAGCCTCATGCGAAACTCGAATCCGAATCACACAGATACACAAATGTTCGGTCTGCTGTGCTCCGACTGCATTACCGAGATACTTGCTCCACGATCTCACATTTCACTAATGATATTACTTAATTATTATAGTTATTACTAGACTTCGAATACTTTCTAACGATTTAACGCTTCAACTTGACTGAGGGGCATTCCTAGGTCTTCTATTTTGACTGAAACCATATCCGAAAGTAGAGTTTACAAAGAATTGCCACCGTCTCGATGAAAAAAAAAGACAAAGAAGTATATACTTCTACTCTTGTGACTGTGACATGGCCAGTGCCTATTTTTGGTGAAGGCCATGAGAACGCCTAAGTAAGGCTATCTCAGGAATTCAGAAGATTGAAAATACACCAGCAAAACTTCAGCCTAAGTAGTCCGCACCTTGTGCTCGGCAGTTTTTTAAGTTGTGCGATAAGAGAACAGGTCAGAAGCGGTCAAATGTTGGGCGAACTTGCCAACGAAATGTCCTGTCTCTTCGTTTAGCCATACTCCGTTTCCAGCCACGGCGTCATAAGAAAATAACTACCATCAATTGCTATTCATTAATTGGTACAGAAAGTGAGACTGAATAAGAGGAAATAAGTTGGAAAAAGTTCTACGAAACAAATAATTATCTTACAAAAAAAAAGCTTGTCGGAAACTTTAACGGGAGTATGGGAACGATGTGGAAAAAACTTTATACAATCGGAAGGTTTAGATTAGAAGACAGATACAGGCGTTGCCAAACGAAACGATTCCGCGCGCAGATCGGTAATATTCTTACTAATAGAAGATGGTGTTTTCCTAATACATCGATATTATCATATTTTTGTATTGGCTTCTTTCTAGATGCAAAGATTTGTTTCAGCAGAGAGCTACAAGCGAAAATCTGTTGTCGCACAAAGAAAAGAAAAAAGGCTGTTTACTATGGGAACGTTATTAACAAGATTCTTTCCATACATGTCCTGGTAAATGCAAAAAGTCCTTAGCAGAAACTATTATATGCTTGTGAAAGGAATGCAAGAATTTCCTTGCATAAGTCACCCAATTAAGAAAATCATTATGGGCTACTGCGACAACCAAAAAATGTTCAAAACAAGGAGGAGACTGATGCTAAATTGAACTGTGGCCCATTTGTCATATCTGGTAATCAATTAATGCCAAGTGAAGGAGATGACTGCAGGAAGATTTAGAAGGAAGCAAACAGATTATTAGAAGCAGCTCAAAAGCGAACAAGTCTGAAGTGTTGTCGGGTCCTTTGCAACTACCGTGGTACTCTGTAAGCTTTCTTCAACGAAGACGGGATGTCAACTACTTTCCACTACGGTATAAAAGTGCAGATCCCCACAAGCCATGTGACAAGATATTTTCATATGGAAAAATACCAGACCATTGATGAATTTTGCGCACAGTATTTTTGCACAAGAAGATAACCAAAAGGATATTTATAGTTGCTGTCCGACTCAATTATTTAGTGAATTTAGAAGCTCTTCACGAAGATAATCCTCATACGCATAACAACAACATTGAATGCAGCTCCCTGTAGAAAGTGCAGGATTTCGCTGCATAAATTACATTCAAACTGTAGCAACAGTTATAGAGGTCTGTCGAGAATACCAACTGTCCGTTTTTCTAACTTTCGTCGACCACTCATCAGCGATTGCTATCAAATTCGCGCAACGAAAATGTAGTGTTTTGACCGGTTCCTTACCATTCCATTGTGGAAATTCGACAAGACGACACTATTTTACGAGAGCCGTTTACTGCTTCCTTGCAATGGATAATGTAGTCTTAAGATTGGGAGGGAAGGAGCATTAATAACGCTGAAAAAATTCTATCAGACCTTTTTTTTGAGGATGACATCATCTTAATTTTGACAGATATGGAACAAAGATCAAGTTGAAAAGGGATAGAATCGCGAGCAAGCAAGAAGAAAATCCAGTTGCTTACAAATTCATGGTGCAATCAAGATCGATCATTTTCGAATTACTAAAAATAAATTTTTTATGTGCCTTGAGCTATGTATGAACATAGAGAAAAGATATGAGAGATAAATCATGTAAAAGTTGGGCCGCGTGGTTGTGTTAGACCCACTGGAAGGGGTCACTGATCAATTAATAGACCAAAAATACCTTGCTTACCTTTTCGACTCCACAGTTCACTCGAAGCTTTGTTACGCATTCAAGACTTGCTTTAAGATCAACATCACATTAAAGATTTTACGAACTATTTTCAGAGCGTATGAAAGGTGTATTCTTAAGTTTAACCGGCAAATACAACATCAAGTTGGACTTCGTAGTACAAACCTCAAAAAATTATGTCCTCCACAAGTCATAGAGGAGTACGCGTCAAAAGTGAAACAGATCAAAAGCGAAACACGAACAAACTACCGCGACCACTACAAGATGTTGGACGCATGTGTTTGATGCAAACGTGAACAAGTTCACCTAACAACAGTTTCACAACACAACATGGAATAGACCGCGCCAGTATCACGATGTACGAAGTAGACCGCTATGATGGACGACAGACGACGCGAAAAAGAAATGAATGGAAGATTTTCGGTGCCCGCACATGTCGGTCACCCATGTACCCACAAAGAATGCAAGATTTTGAATAAATACAATATGTAATTTAATCATATGAAGTGCATAGCGCAGTACGAGGCGCCGAAGGAATAGACTCGAGTCAATGTACTCATAATAGTAGTCGTCCCCATGTTTATCAAACTTGCCTTTCCGACATCGGCAAATTAGTACCGCGAAAATCTGAGAATGTAAGCGATACAGACTTAGTTTAGATTGCTCACCTCAAGTCATTGTGTAGAGGACAGTAGAATCAAATCACCATTACGATATCAAACTTAAGGCTAATGTATAGCGCATTCAGAATGACAATAAATGGCACGAATGCTCATTCGTTCGTTAATTCCGATCAATTAATTTGGTTCACTAGTGTTTGATGATCAAACAAATAAAAGTATTAGAAAAATCTTGTGACTCAAAATAAGGATTTCACATCTTTATTTTTAAACAGGCCATCCAAACTTGCTATTGCTTTTTTGGATAAAAATTGAAAGAGAAAATAAAATAGACCTTAATCTAGATCAATCTCTTTAGGCGCGCCTAGCAATCGACCTTCATTGTTGCTTAATTACATCTTTTAGGTGAATTTTTAGTGACTTCAAAGAGATTACGGGCTTAATTTGCCTCAGAACAGACGTTTATCATCGTTTGCCTAACATTAAGTTTAAACTAATGTGCTCTCAATGACGAACACATGCTATGAGTAAGACAGAACAGTTTGAAAAATGTAAAAAAAATAAAAAAGAAGAAAAATTTAAACACGCACAATCAAAAGTACGGTGACAATTAGGACACAGCAATACACATAACGTGGTATCGGCCAACTATCGCAATTAGGCATACTGTTGCATGGGTGCCAATTTGGAGCCTAACTATAGTGATCCCTCGTTCTTTAGCTTTTCAATACCGCTGAAATGTTGGTTGATAGCTCGATTTTATGCTTGAATAGAAATAAACTACTGCAAGATTTGAACAATGCGGAACTCTTTGCTTTAAAGGTTATCAGAACTAACGTGTCAAACGGAAAAAAATTTCGCTTGTGATTTAGCTTGGTCCAGTTTACGGCGTTTCGTATTATTTATTTATTTCGAATGGTGATGTGTATGATGAACGACGACATGGTACACTGGTAAACGTTGCTTACGTGATGACGGTTACAAACATCGTTGGAATGGTTGTAAGTTCCGCTCTGTTTAATCATCCAAAATGTTTGTCATCACGTAATAAATACTATTTTTTCATTGAATTGACATACATTTCAAGAGCATTTGTAGATAAATAAACATTATGATCTATATCCTATAAAGTAGGAGTGCATAGCGCAGTGGTGGTAAGGGGTGGTAATGTGATATGAAGACGCGGGTTCACGGAACTCTCCAGGCCTATAAAGTTCACCATACCTCCGTTGTTGGGTAATTGGTACCGAAAAAACCTAAGAAGACAAACTGAATTGGAATTTTAGCACAGCACGATTTGAATCAAACACAAACACGTCCGCTTATTATATGACTATACGATAATAAGAATAATACGAAACAAGCCTGTGAATAATTGGAATAGTACTGTAGGAAAATGAATTTCAAGAAACTAATATTGAAAAAGAAAAATTCAAAAATAAAACTAAAAAAGTAGGATCTGAATAGCTACAGTAAACGTAAGCAATGCAGTATCCAATAATCAGATTCCTAATTTTTATGGTGAATTATTAAGTTCAAACTATTTCAGCTCCTACGTGTCACAGAGTACCGTTCACACCGTCATCTGACAAACACTAACCCCGCCCTCTCGACGAGTTACCAATGTCGAGAGAACCTAAGAGTTGTTCGTATTATATCACCTGTTATTGTGTTGTTGTTTATCACCAGATTATGTCAGTTTGGTTTTCGGATCTATGCGCGATTCGTCAGCTTTCTACTTGGCGCTTTCATGTTCCGTCTACTCGCACACGCGTACAATATAGTGAGTGCTAAATGAAACTAACATACTATTTCAAACAATTTTCAATTTTTTTTCTAATTAATATGAGTTCGCACTCTTTAACCACTACACTGCTCCTCAGCATAACTTCAAAATAAAAGGATTCGCAGTAGTGCTACCTAAATTTTTTGATATCAAAACTGAGACCCCTTACCTAAAGCCGGTAGAATCCTGCCTTTCTAGTTCCGATATCAGACTTGTTTTCAAAGTTATAGAACAGTAACTTAACATCAAGGGCGTAGTGGTAGGAGGTGTCACAGTGATAATGGTAGGCATGCTTGGATATATATTACATTTCCTATGGTTTGGGTCTGTAGCGACACAAATCAAGCTTTCAATCTCTGGGAGGAATTGGTACCGGAGTAATCTAGGAGAGTGTAGGCAGCACTGATTTGGTAATAAAGTAGCATCTTCAATTAATTCAATAGACCATTCCCATTCAAACATATTCACTGTAATGACTCAGAGGTAAAGTATGGTTGTACCATCCCCACAAAAAGACAAATTATACCATTGTTTATTTTTATATCTCCAATAAAGTATTTTCAGTCATTGGCTGTGAGTGTATTTCTAACGCCTGTGTTGCTTATACTTCTACAACCAAAATTCTCAGTTCTATTTTGCAAACGTCCATTAAGAAAGCTTAATTATACTCATCACGACGCCAGAAGAAATACTGCAATCTATTTTAACGGGCTTAGAGCAATGTGGAGCTAAACTAGTTGGACATTAAGGAATTTTTTTTGTCGCAAAATTTTTAAAGAATTGTTGGCTTGGTGCCTTGTAGCAATACAAATATTTGAAATGATCCTGACGAAAATACAGAAACCAGAGTTGTATTAAGTCATGTTAGTAAATAGATAGCTTGTTAGTCTTTTATGTGCCTTATTTGTTCATTTCTGTTTAAAATGCTACTTCATGAGCTTCATCAAAAAATAAATAATCATTCTTTGCATTACTGATTATATTTCAGTTCATATTTCAAGTAGCTTTTCCCTACTGATTATATTGAAACTAAAACATAAAAAAGTGAAAATAAAGATACACACTTCCTTTATGTGATTACGATTTTGAATTTATCTGTTATGCAATTGGCTTGTGTTCGGTAACCGTAAGTTCTACTCGTTTTTTTCTAGTTCTTCGTGTTGTACTTTGGAATTCGGTAATTAAACCTTTATTTGAGCAATACGTAAAAACAATACATAAAGACTACAACAGCAATAAATCAAAAATTTACATAATTGGACTACCATGGAGAATTCATGAGGTTGTGACGATGTGATCAGGTAACATTTGTTAGCCAGGTACGAAAGGTAAGAAGAATGATACACCAAGGTCAGCAATAGAGTTACGCCATGAATTAATGTATTGGTATTATCATAGACAATTGTATGAGACTTGTAATATGATGAGACAGCAAGTAGTTTAATACGTAGGGTGAAATGACGTTGTGTTAGAGGTTAAGAGTCAAAAAGTATTTAGTAGGCGTTTATAGTAACCGCTTACATATGGGTAGGAACAGAGACTCCGATATATTTAAATGAAATTCTTTCAAGCCTTTAAGCTGGTCCTGTTTTATGTCGATACTAGAAGCGAATCGATATTTCGAAATTCCAAAGCGCTTAAATTTGCCGGTTTGCCCATTAGTCGCCTAGCCTCCACTTTGACTATCAATACGATGACCATTCAATAACAAGAAATGAAAATAATATATGATATATCTCTCCTTTGTGTATAATTTGAATGATAAAGTAGAGATTACTAGATACAGTATTTTCTGCACTCCCCCTCACATGTGGAGTATTATTGTTGACTAGTTTCTTGAAAACAAAGGGTATCATGAGTTTTTCATGATTATTTTCTCCAGTAGGTGTGTTCAACGTGGTCGGTTTTCCTTTCCTCTTGTGCTGTGTTGTTAAGCTTTTCGATTCCCTTGGAGATTGTTGGCATTCGTTTTCTTCTGTATCATATAAGTCGTTAAACTGTTTGATAGCATTCATCTTAAGAGCACTAAGCATCTTAAATCTTGTTACTTATGATATCAATTTTTGCTCTAACCATAGCTTTAAGGGGATAAGTTTATTGATTAATTGTCTCGGTATGCGTTTACTAGTTCCACTTACATCTTCTTTATTATATTATCCTGTAATTTTTGGGAAGCTACATGATGCGTCCCATCTTCCATGTGTTGCACGGTGCAGCTGGCTCTGAAACCAGTACTATCGCACCCTTTACTAAAGTTGTGTTTGTTCGTTTCTTGTTGTTGATGGTGGGTTTTCGTTTGCTCCAGATAGTAAGATATTGCCGTCAAAACAGACGGAAATTTCTCTGCATATTCGAAGCTTGCTGCACTTTATGTCGGGTGCGCAGTTGCGTTGCTAAGTGAGGCGGTAGATATGCTGGACCATCTTCTTATTGCTATATTAATGACTCAAATGTATATGTAAGTATGAGGTCTTTCTTAATGGAGTTTACCAATTTTTGATTGAGTGAATTGTCTGGACTTTGTTCCCGATACGTGAGAGATTGTGTATTAAGTCTTGCTTCTGTTTCTGTAAAAAGTGTCTACAGTTCCTCAACGGTGATAATTGTTTTTTGCAACATTTATATTAGGAATATTTGACAGGCTTTATAAGACCTTCATGTTATCCATGTAACCACTTTGGTGGCCATAGTGGCTGATACGTTAACGTCATCGTTTAATGAACGGATAGTTTTTCTCGTATGATTTCTTCCCCTAATACAAAGCATGGTCCATTATCAGACATTATACTGGCTGGTACGCATGTTTTTGTGGAAGAACGTCTTAGTGATAATAATAATTTTGCGTATACTCTGTACTAGTTCTAGGTGAATTAATCTTGTTGTAGCGCACGTGATAGTTGTACCGCATGCTTTTGTTATGCTGTCATTCTTCTTTGCTTCTGTTGGTTGGAACATTCGATTCCGACCGACATGCTCAAATAATCTTGTTCTCCTTACTCTAAATTTTAATGAGTAGTCCACATTCGGATATTTATATAGAAGGCGTTTTCTGGCACGCAATACACCGTATTATAGTTTTTTGCGTTATTTGTCTCAGTTTCGGTATCCAGAAATTTTGTCTCACATTTGCTTTCGTATAAATTGAACTATCCGCCTAAAACTCCGAGGTTTGTGGTTATCTCAAGCGCCTAGGATATAAATATCATTCGATCATAAGCCAACATAGTGGATATATGATACAGACTAATTCTGACAATGTTTTTCAGAAGAGGTCATTAGTTTCATATGCAGGGTAAAAATTTTACTTCACGAATACCGATTGAGTTGGACATACATGATTCTGACGACGCCATACGTACTGGTTTTGCTCTGAGTTCAATTAATATTCGATATTATCATTATAGAGAATTTATATGAGTTTCTCTCATCTGCCTCTTTTGCTCATAGCAAAGGCTGCACTATTCTAAATACATGACAAATATACTTTTATCTCTGAACTTTTTTGAGCATAAGTCTGAAGATTGAAGAAAATAGGTTATGTATATAAGTCAGGCTGTGTAGTACCTCACATCGCGCTTCAAATAGTAATACCTAATTAGATAATATATATATAAAAACTCTTTACTAATAGTCTATCAATAACAACTTACAAATTTTTTTGCCGTAGTATTTTCTTCGGTTAACCAATTTCGTTTCCAGCTGCAAATGCAACTGATAGTGCTGCCAAACACAATCACATATGCTCAACTTTGTCGATGATCTCATTGAAGAAAATTAACATCGTTATTTTTCCATTCTCTTTAGTCAACTCGATGTTCTACTTGTACTTATTAACTTGATTCTTTACAGTCATCCGACTTGTCAAACTATCATATTGCTTTTAATTAATATCTCCTACTTTACAATCAAAAGCAGTAAAAACACTCTTTGTGTTCACCTTTCAAACCACCCTTCATTTTTTTGACCCAATCATGGAGAGGGAAAGCATCATATTATTATCACATCAACTGTTACTAGTTCCTAAGTACCAGAAAAATTGGAATTAAAAAGGAATAATAAAATCAATTTGTACTAATATCATTGCAAAAATGCAATTAAATAAAAACAAATTACGAAAAATCAATTTGTACTGAAGAATTCAACAAAAGTCCACATCTAACTAAGGCTTTGAGAAAAAATACTAGATAGACAAAAAAACAGATAAATTGATAGATTCAAATACGCTATTTGGAGCGCAGTAGTGGAGGTGTCACAGTGACACGCAGGCCCGAATCACTTCGCGATAACCTCTGCAAATCCTTCATCTTTCCGAGTTTAATAAATCGGTAACAGAGAGCACTGAGTTTAGATAAACAGTATCAATTTGGTGAAGATTGGTCATCACCAGTAACTGCGTAGACTAAACTCGCATTCAATCACCCACACGATATCACGATGAATACGAATGCGTAGACGCATCCCCGCCAAAAGGGATTGATCAACACCAAAACTCATTTTGTCTTATAATGATATTTAGAGACAAGAATACAGGACAGAGAAAAACAGTAGATTATTATTAAGAGCACTTTAAATTATATATATATATATATATATCACAGATTATGATCATGATTCACACGTGAGATAATTTACTGCATAACATTTAGAACAAGTCCCAAGTTGTATGACATCATATGCCCGAAACCAATGGCTGAACTGCTAGTTGACTGTCCTTTGTTATGATTACCTTATGATAAGCACAAACAAATAAGTGAATCACATCAAATAACGACTTAATCATAATCGTCGCTCCATCCTTTCAAACGATAGAGAAGCAGAATTTTTACACACAAACCAAACTTATTCATCCGAATACGGAGATGACTTGCCCAAAAGTGCCAGAAAATTGAAAAGAAAGCATTTGAGCATTACGGCGCAGTAAGAATAATCGAAAACAACATTATGTTGGAATTTGGTAGAAAAAATACAAAAACGAGGTCTGTGGAAAAAGTACCCTAGGTAATGAGATGGTAACAATAGAAGTACTATAGATTTTAATTTCATCTTATTCAAAACGGAAGACTTAAAATTTAATAAATCACCGACCAGCATCTGTTTTTCGTCACCACCTTTCACGTTGTGGCACGTTCTTTCTTGTTGTTTTCCTAATCTCCCTGAAATAAATTTTTCGGAATATTATTACCATTTTAATTTAAGACCGTCACTCGGATTCCATAAGTATTTTCAGTCGTGATAGTTTGAATAACGTTTTAAAGTGCATTGAACTTCCTACTTTTCCAGATTTTACGTTTCATCTTTCATCTCTCATTTCAACAGTTTTTTTTTTCGAATACAGCTACATTTACAAAATATGTAATTTGTTCTCTACAATAACATACATAATAATAGTGGAAATAACAAAAGTAGCATTTTTTTAGAGTTAATAATTTTCAATAGTTTGAACACCGTATTCACTCAATGTTCCTGATTATAGCAACTGCACCGTTCTAATCGTACTTAGAATAGTTAAGGCTCTTTATTTTATCACGAAAGAAAAAATAAAACATTCTATTAGCCAGTGAGTAGTGGTAGCATTTATGCAAATTTTTCCGGTCCAATACAACACATCCCTCCCTCATTCCTCCCTTTTGATCCTCCTATGTCGGTGTGTTCGTCGACGCCCTTCACACGCACGAATTTCATGTTTGTCATATTACGCTCGTAGCGGATCACCACGATCTTCTTTTTCTTCGATAACACCAGCTTCAAAATCTTATGCAGTTCTCAATTTCTTACAGCATTTATTTGGATTTAGAAAGTAAATTTTTTTTGCCAAGTGGTTAGGAAGCTTTTAAAAATGAAAGGCTTAAATACCACACTCATTCGAAACTCATAAATTATAATCACTCTTCTTTGCTAGGTACTTAACATCACGATTCAGATGAAGCAAGCACTGATAATATCCAATGCAACGTCACAGTTGAAGAAAAAACCGTACTGAAAACCATAATGAGAACTATTCTAATCGACTTCACCAAAACATATCTCTGTGCTCATGTTATCGTACACCTCAAATATTCAATCTACCAATCTAACGTCTATCTCAAAGGATTGTCTCAAACGATACTGTAAGCCATCGAATGCCAAGTGTTATCAAATATTCAATGAGTTTTCACAGTTAAATATTATTTTCATCAAATACGATAGGTTAAGACTGGTACAATTGATGGTGTCAAATCAATCACAAGACTCTAATCTCCAGACGGAAATCGATCCCTTATTTCATCAAAAATTGAGAGACTCAAGCTCAAGTCCTGTCTGAAGATTCGAGTTTTTGATTCAACATCGCGGAAGTATCAATCGTACAATACTTTTCATTGTTTTTATCATTTATCATTTACGGTTATTACAATCGGTATCATTTACTTTTTTAGCCTCAAATAGTAAGAGAAGGTTAGAATTAAAAATTAGAGAAGAGTAGAAGAAGGTAGTAAGTGATGATGAAGCTTTTACTTGAATCAATCCCGTTGTGAGACGCGCCTACGCATTCACGCTGATATCGTGGTGATTGAACGCAAACTAGGTCTAAACAGACTCAAGTTGACCTCTCTTTACCAAATTAGTACTGTTTACGTTAACCAGATTTATTTGTTACTAATGTACCGATCCTGAAGGATTGCGTACTTTGTGTAGGCCAAGAGACGACCGCGAACCTTGTTCAAGCGTGCGAATCACTGTGGCGCCTCCACTAAAGCGCCGCGCACTCCCTCATAAATGATGGTAGCAAACCTATTAACTAGGCTCTTTCTACGTTATAAGTTTATATTGTGGAATAAACAGTAAATTTTTTGATATGTTCATTGTCACATTTCGCTACAGTAACCATCTCTTAGATCTCCAACTGAGATTTTTCAAAAACTTTACGAGAATTTTAATCGTATTGAAAAAAATAATAATTAAATTAAAAGTGAGGAAACTAAAAAAATAATAAAGAACAACTACTACTTTTTAAAAAGGTTTTTATTGTTGGTAAGTTCATGACATAAAGAATAGGAGGCAAATTAAAGACTGTTCAATGCCAAAACAAATTAACAAATAGTTCACCTATCTATCATAAAGCTGTAAGGGTAACGAGGAATACTGGAGTTACGAGTTATATTTTGAATTTTAGTGATTGATAAATTGACTATATAAACTATTTACGGCGTGTATTCGTGACTATCGCGATTCTCCTATAGTTCTCATTCGTTTCACAGTCTCATTGTCCTCTTTATTTTCATTGATCTATGGAACATAAATCTTATTAAGTAATTTAAGTATTGATTTGGCGTCATCAGATTAATAATAGAGCAGTGTAATCCTTGAAAATCCTCAAAAAACATTTCAGATGCCAAACGTACAAAATGGGTATTGTGGGCCGCATACCAGTTGGATGGATAACGTTGACAACGAAATCGATACCGGCACGGCGAGTTAAATTTATTATTTTCTTAATGACATATGTATTAAGTTTCCTCAATCAGGATACCAAACGTTACTGTAGCAGTAAGTTCATTGTCGTCGGTACACTGAATGAGTTATATGCTGCATTCATTCCTTAAATAATTGTTATTTCATCATAAACAGATCTGACACCAATTAAAATAATGAACTAGCCAGATGTGAGGGATGAAACTGCCAATCCAGAGTCGAAGTTGTATTCCAGATGCGGTATCAACGTCGCTCTGGTGAACAACTGACACGTAGCGCCTACATGGGACCGATCCCAAGAATTCGAACCAAGCAGTTCATTGAGCAGATTGGTCAATACAAGAACTATCCCACCTCGAGCATGTTGGTCGGTTTGCAAGCTAGATTATTTTTGTCTTTTTTTTATGCTGCTTGGTCTAACCAACATTTTTTCAAAACTTCATAGTGAATCTGAGTCCTATTCTGGAATTTTTTCATGCGTCATGTGATCATTAATCTACTTTTTCAGTTAATAATCTATTTTTAGAAATCTTGAGCTAAAAAAATTCTTATTGAGAGAAAATATTTTTCACATTTTTCAAAACATCGAAGCTTTTTGAAGAACAAACTTTGAGAACATTTTTAAAACTGGAGGAATTAACTTTAAATCTACAATGATAAAATGAGGGGTAAACGAGGAGTAATGAGTAGATTCGAAATTTTACATTATATTATCGTTTTTTTGAAATACTTTTTCCTTTTTAAAATATCTAATAATTTCCTCAAACTGTCGAGGTCTTTCAGTTCAATTCTACACCTTTGAAATTTTTATAATCCATTTTAGGGACTTGGGATATTTAACTTCAAAAAAAAAAAGAGAATTTCATACTGTAACAAGATTTGGATAAATGGATTTAGGTAAATTGAAAAACAAAGGTCAAAAAGCTAAGAAAAAAACTAAAAAATCTTATTTCGTCGAGAACGTCATTTTTATAAAGAAAAACCCAACAAGTCGTTTTTAAGTAGGTTGTTAAGCTAAATTTTATCAAAGATCGTCCTACTAGATATTTCTTTGAAAACTTCCATTAGTGAAAATAATTTTATGCTACTTTTCAGCGGCAAAAACAAAACATTATCCGATTGGACTCATTCAGGGAGAACGCAATAGAAACGGTAAACACCCATTTTTTTCTTTTTTCGATAACAATTTCTATTTATTGAGTGAAATGAGTTGTTAAGTAACTTGTAGATATTCTAATTAATATCTATCTGAAAAGGTATCGCAACATTTGCACTAAACAGGATAGTCAGTTTTACAAAATTTCACCAACTTCAGCAGTTATCAGTTAAAGATAATCAGATACACTGTGGTTGTAATGATCTGATTAATGAGTAGTAATGATTCTTTGGAGATTCGGTGAAATACTGAATCAAAATATCTCACCAAACTTACATTGATTTTAATAAATTCACGTGCTGCTGCTTATCGAAAGCAATTAGATAAACAAGAATATCCTATATTAGCTTGACAAGTAAGCAATTCGAATCCGGAAAATCTTCAATAGATCTTTGATATAAATTTCTGTAGATAACACCAACATTGATTGAATCTTTGAACAGCCTTCACGATTTTTTGGCCTTATACTAGTATTTTAGCTTCTTGTTTCACACAGCAATAAAAGTGCCAAATAAAAAATTTTTAGAAATGTTCAAAATGCTTCCGAACAGTCCCAACTTTTAAACCATTTGCAGTGATTTAAATGATCTAACAATGGCAAAGTAAATTTCATTGTTAAGTGGTAAAAGCATTGTTGTTTTGTGTTTTACTATCGGAAATATAAATAATAAGAGATGAGCACATTGACTTTGAATAATCATATTAAAATTTCATTAGTACGATGAGGTCCATTGAACGTATATTCAATCTCTAAGTTGGGAAAAAATACCTCTGTCAAGTTGGTACTCCTTATCGTCACAAGATCCTTGACATCAAATGAGCAACCCCAAATGAATGAAATAACTAGTAATCCTGGGGTTAAAACCTGACTCCGTTCCATTCTGTAGAACGCGACGATGCACCGTCAACTACCATTGCGCTATACATTACCTGATGATGTTTCAGTGAAGAAGAACGAATCCAAAGTAATGAAAGCATGAAAAAAGTAAGGAGGAAAAGATATTTTTCCACAGTTCCTACTTATAGATTTACGACGAGTTTCGCTTTTTGGATGAAACAGAAGTGCCATCGCCGGCATCAAGTGCTCATCCGATCATCAACACAAATGAGTCTTCAGTTAATTGGTCCGTGATAAATACTATTAAGTTGCGCCAATCATTAGAATTATAGGGAAAAAAATAGGATGATATGTATATAAAACAAAGGTAGAATATTTTCTATCAAATAAAAAAGTCCTGTTTTTAAGTAAACGCCGTTTCACACCGTCTTTAATTGCCTACTGCTTGCTACCACTTATACAATTAACGATATCAATCGGTCTCATATTACTAGCTGTTTTTCGCCTTCAACAAATATTTCAGGTACTTTATTATTTTCACAGAATTTCCTTATCTCAAATTTTTTCCTCACAAATTAAGTTATATAATAAAAGGCGAATAAATAACCATCCATTTGTATGCAAATTGCACCTAACGGTCAAAAGAACCTTATGAGATTTATTAGTCAACTACTTCCTTCGTTTTTTTTTTTCTGTTTCAAAACGACTATATCTAGAAGAAAAATTTTTTGACGGTGACCAACTATTTTACACTTTGTGATAAAAAAGCCGCAACGACTTCTCCTAAGGAAGCAGTAAACGACTATGAATTTAAAGAGGAACGCAGTTTCCGTTAGTTTTTAGTCTTTTCTTTAGTCATTATCGAGAAACTAATATTAGTTCTGTTACTCAATAGTTCAGTAAAAATCAATAAATTCAAGAATCTCTGAAAGCTGTTTTCCTTGCCCCAAGTTTTGCTGAACTGACCTCCCATCTCCTGGAGCGTTAGTAAACTGTTTTCCCCACTTTTTTTCTTTCTGTAAATAATATCAAAGTGTTATGGAAAGATAAGTAGCAGTGATTTGGTGTAGTGTGCTCACCTCAACTCAGAATACGACCTTGAAGACAAATGTGTTGGTACATCCAACAGGAACCGATCAATACCAGAGCTTTTCTTCGGCTTTTCTAAAATTGCGTATTTAGATACCGCTCTCAACAAACTCACTTATTGATTTTGATAAACCGGAAGGACAGATTTCTTTGGGCGAAGAAAGTAAGTAGCATTTGTAAGGAACTTTTTTATCCAATTCAATTACTAGTTGTTTAGTGGATATAGAGAATTTTTCTAGAAACATAAAGTCATAACTTGTTATTACAAATTACGTCATCATAAAGAGCTTTTCTGTTTTTTTATTTTTTTTGCAAAAAAGAATGCATCAGTTCTTTTTATCGTGGACATCACCCCCATTTTTTCTCATTCATTGAACTTCTTCATTTTTTTTTTTTAATTTTTACTTGAGTCAGCATCAACGTCCAACGATCATATCCTTAAAGAGAAGCAAAAAAAGAAAATAGCTGTTCGATTACGATTAATATTTAGCTCATCGCTGTCATCGAATGGAACTCGAACTTTTTTCAGGTTCAAAAACCCTCAAAATCCGATCTGCAATATCGGTGCTCATTCCGGCCGCATTTCAATGTGTTGCTGCCATCGCCGGTTTTTGGCCACTTATTGAACGATATCGAAGTTACTATCAGGTTTTCTCAAAATATATTAGTTATATTTGGAGACGAAGTGAAACAGTGGTGGAGACGCCACAGTTGCATGCAAACCCGAATAAGGTTTGCGACCGCCTTCCAGGGATAACAAGCCCGCCATCCCTTAAGGGACGGTAAAGGGGTACGAGAGAAATCTGGGTAAGATAAAAAGTGTTGACTTGTAGAAGAGTGGTCAACTCAAGTCACTGTATAGACCATTTCTACAACATCGCGTTGAACACAAATACGTAGGCGCATCCCGCAACCTATATCATCAATGCCGAAACTTATCTCCTATTAACCATATTCAAATAATAATGGCAATGAAAGTGATAACAAGAACAATTTAATATCAGATAAATCGAAATCGTTTGATTAAAAGCGAAGATGAATTGCCAGTAAAATTAAGTTTTTGCAAATAACAAATCAATATAGTCGCCTGGATTACTGTTGATCATCGAAAGAGTCGAGCATGCTCAAGCTGTTCCTCTTATCTTTCGTTCCATAGCACATAAAGTGATAAGTGTAGTGTTTTTCTCCAACTCTGAGAAATTCCCAGTGGATCACATTCTTCTTCTAAGCTTGAAATGTAATCGGCCTGAAACTTGACACTTTGCTCACTCTAGTAGCTTGACATTTTAAGAAGGAAGTCATAAGTAACGCTAAGTACTAGTCTAGCTACGTATCTTTATACACACATTTATTTATGAAAAGTCACAAGTAAACATAAACAGATTTATTAGGCCGACCAGTAAATATGAAAATCAATAAACTCAATCAATTAAAAAATAACAGCGTTTTTGCTTGGTTTCAGTTCATTCATATAATTTTTTGTGGATTAGCCGTCTTACAATGGTTGTCAAGTGTTCAAGCTGTCTCTATCGAAATTAATCAAACGTTCATTCAAATACACGAATGGTATCAAATGTAAGTGTTTTACTGTAGCATACTGTGTAGCTCTTTCATATATCTTCTGATAATAATAGCAATGAATATTTATTGTCAATTACGACGTGATATTTATTCAGTTTTATGTATGTGTATGTTTGTATCAGCAGTACAAAAAACATTGAATTCTAATCCTTTAGATAATCAGCATCATTATGTAATTATTGCTGAGCACCAGCGTTAATGTGAGCTGTTCATCATTTATTTGGATTTTATGTGGTTATTATCGAGGAAATTCTGGAACGCATGACTCAAAAATCAAGACAACTATTTATTTCCAATGATATCTTACCTAAATTCCAAATCGATTTCTCATTTTTTACTTTTCGTATACTCACTTATACAGTTCACGCATATTACGTCCAACTTTTGCTTGTTTCCTCAACTTATTGTTACCTTAACTCGCGATAATTTTATCAACACTCCAGATGCAAGTATTTAAATAGAGAATCTAGAAACATAGGACATACTGAGATTTACATATTCAATCAATAAGATGAGCTATTCCTGCCTAATTTGACCGATTAAAAAAAATAACGGATATATCGTGATGTAGCAAAATTTTTTATCAAATAGCAATTTGCAGATGTCTTTCATTTCATTTGTGGTACCTATTTATCTTCTAAGATTTGAAAAGCAATTAACATTTATCAAAAGCATTTCAATATCAATTTCGCTCGTTACATCAAAAAATTGAAAGCGTAATCGACTTTGTAGTTTGAATTCCAACACTACGATAAGATAGGCGATCTTTTAGAAAAGTTCTAAAGTAAAGCGTAATTTGTTTGAATATATAACGCTCTAGTGTTTTTTCCCTTTGTTTCAAGATAAAGCGGCAATTACTATTATATGTTTACAGTAAAAGCCTAAGATAATTTTGATTTCTGATTTCACAGCTGGATAGGTTATATAACAAGTAATACGTCATATTCAACCCTTAGGCTATCAATTCGTCGTCGCCACAAAGGTAACGGTATATAGTTATGCAGTTGAACTACTTGCTATGTATAACGTCGATTCTAATAATATTCCCAATTCATAAGCATTAATAACTGCTTAAATTTACAATTATTACAATTATCAGCAATAGGGCTACAGATCTGCTTATTCGCTTCTGGATCAATCTTCCGGAGCGTGAAAATAGTCGTGCTAAAACTTCTACTTTACTTCAATACTCTAGAAGCCACCCGGAGTCATGCTACCAAATTCATTACACATGTTTTAACAGCATTGGTGGCCTTTTTGTGACAGCATGTAGGCATTTTCGTAATCGGATAACTACAATATGTACATTATCTAAAATTCTAACTGGATTAACGTCCATACTGAATTGTAAATAGTCCGATCCAAATTCGTAACTAGTTTTGTTGTGACGATGATCATGGTCAACATTTCGACGAATAATTGTTGTATGTATATTTTTATCTGAAACGGGGTCAACATGGAAACTCAGACAGCTGTAGATGAAACTTCAATAATAAATTTTGGCAGAATATGATTTTGACGATAAAAAATTAGATGAAAAGGAATCTTTGAAAATATACTGCCAATTAATTATGCATGAAATTTTATAAAACCTTTAAAATAATTTGGACTTCTTATTTACCATTCATATTGAAACACCTATTGTTCCCTTATCCATACATTTTTTGGATGATCTCATAGACGAGATAGCTTACAAAACTCAAAGCCTCAAGCAGGATTTAAAACTGCACCCTTTAAATTTCCGGTCTAATTACTTTTCGACTAGCTGATTATAACAGTTGAAGAGACGAAAATTCTAGAAACTCTATTCTTGATAGATGATTTTTCTTCTTGATAGATGATAAACTTCTGCAAAACCTAAAGCTTAGCATTTATAAGGTCAAAATTGAAAAAATGTCGGGATTCCTTTTCAGCTAGCTAAATATGGCCGACATAGTGAACCTCTATTGACACTACAATAATATACATAACCAAGATCTAAACCGGTAAAAATAGGTCAACAAAAGAATTTTGTGATTATTGATTAGTTATTTGAAGTAAATAGAGCTCAACGATATCTACATCAAGTATGCTTATAGTAACCTTTCTAGTGTCCAGTAGGACTTCTTAATTTATTAATGCTTATTATTTTACCAGCTATGCAGCAAGTCCTGAAATAAAACATCTAGTTGTCGATTAGATTCATATACATCAAAGTTCTTTATGTGCTACACTCTTTTTCAGCATATTCTGGATCCAAGTGATTTGCATAACAAAGTGATAAATGAAATGACGACTCAGTTTCTTGAAAACAAACAAAACACAGGAACTGTTTGTAATGAGAATCCACTTTTAAATTTAGGTCATCTTACTTGATTTACATAATTTTACTATGTGCTGCTTCATTTGGTGCTATTATACTGCCATCAATTACAATATGTATTGCTGCATCACAGCTATCACCGTACTCACGTCAATCAAAGGTTTTTCAGCTATTGTTATTATTGGGAATTTTAAATGATAACTCAACTTCAGTAACAGTGATAATTTTTGAAACCAAATCATTTTATTAACTCATAAGTATCCACTTTTTTGCGACTTTTGAAGCTTACGACGTCTGCTTTGAACGTATCGAGTTTCAGAAAGTGCAAGAATAGTCTAATCAAAAAATGTAGCGTAATCCGTATATAAATAATCACAAATCAAGGCGTAAATCTTATAACGATTGTTAGTAAACCTCATTCTCATTTTTTCAAGCTTAAAAAAGTCTTTGAACATTCAGAGTAACGTTGTTAGAATGAGTTTGGCGTTGGGTGTTGTTCTGATTTCGGTTACGACATGCTGCTTTTCTGCTTATACGACATCTCGATCAATGACGAATGTCACTCAATGGTAATTAGATCCGCTATTTGTTATTCTACTCCTTATTTCTCATGAATTGAGTTCTTTCCTTCTATATTTTTTAAAGTAAAAGACTCTTACTAGCCATGGCAAGAATCTTAAGCTTAACAATAAGAAGTAACTATCCTTCCAAATACTTAGATGCAAAAGGATGTTATACGCCTATAGTACATTATGAAAGTGTTTCGATGAAAATCAGAGCCCTACAATTGACTATATCCGCTTATGCAGAAATGCAAGACTCAGAACACTTTAATCTTTTGCAAAAACTATGTCAAATAATTGAACTATCTAACCAAAATCAAATCATTCTCATGACTCTTTTCATATCCACATTCTTAAATCGTATTTCTTTTCTATTCTAAACGTTTAGCTTCATTATTAAACTGCTAACATAATAAAGTTATCCTAGCCACCTGAGTTATGTTTTTATTAAATACGTAATAATTGAAAAATCAGGAATAACTTCTTCTCAAAGCGATTAATTTACTTCTCCATACTTAAAACTTGATTTTTGTAACGATACAAAGCAAATTTCCTTTCATTTGAAAGTGATAATAGTATCATAACAATCTGCTGAAAAATAACCAAAAGCCATAGCGTAGGTGTTCGTAAGATAAAACAAGATAAGCCAATCATTACCGTTCAATAAATTCGTACGGGAAGCACCCCACTATTCAACGTCGTTGTGATATCGTGGAGGAGCTTGAGTGCGAGTCTCGTCTCCTGACTTGACTTGTGACAAATCTGTATCAAATCAGTGCTGTTTGAGTTCCCATATTGTGATGACAAATATTCACTAACCAGATAGAGATAGAAGACTTGTATGTCTTAAAGAACAACTGTAACCGTCTGCGCACCTTTGCGGTATGATCTGCCAACTGCACTACACTTGTCTAAAATTTTTTAAACAATATTGAACGTTTGAGCTTTACTAAATTTAAATTCCTTGAAAAAAAAATGATAGTGCAATAGCGACAGGAACATTGTTATAGTTTCTTCGTGATACTAGTCAGGAAAATGGAACACTTTTTACTACTTAGGCGTATATCACCAGCGCTAGCTAATCAGCTGTTGCTGTACTCATTTGCATTGAAGGAAGCGATAGTTAGCAGTTATGTGCTGTTGTCATCAGTGTTTTTCTTTATCGCCACCGTTCAGCAAAATCATGGAATCTATTTAGCATCTTCCGTTATACAAATGTAAGTCACCTTGAAATTCATGTTATCAAAAGAGAGAAAATAATCTACGACCAACAAAGAAAAATGACAAACTAATCTAATTGGTCACAAATCAAAAGTAGAGATAAGCACAGGCGTTATCAACCTCCTGGTTAAATTGCTACACCCATTCTTTCTCTTGATAATATAGTAAAGGTGTTTAAATGGAAATAGTCTATATAACTACTAGAGAGGAACATTCTGTTGCCAAGACACCACAATGTACTCTCCCAAATTATTCCAACTCACCAACTCCTGAATGAAAGGTTTGACTAACCACGGGATGGATAAGAACACGATACATGTATTCAAGCAGGTGGGCTCACAGTGGCCTTTGCTAACACTGCGTTACATCGCCGCAGTCACAGATCAGAAGGAAGAAAATAATCGTTTTTATACCATATGGCATTTTCCCTTACTCTGGTGTAATAAAGTCCAAAATAATCGACATGTTCCACTAGACTTATAATTTTTGCAATTATTCAAAATCATTCTGCGTTAAAATTAAACCTAAGTGGTCAGAATTCTATGTGCGGAAAATTTCCCAACTTATCATAAATATTAGTAGAAAATGATGGATGTTAAGCCACTAATAATATGTTTCCATTAATAAGAAGTGAAAATGAGGACCAATGAACAAAGTTCTCTATAATATTTTAGTTCGCGTGATTCTGCCACGCTTTTCTACAATTGCTCAACGCAACCAAATCAACAAATAACAATAATATTCCGACTAAATGAAATAGAACATTAATGGATGTCATGTGATCGGATATTATAGAAAAAAAATACTAGTAAAACACAGCAAAGAAGAAAAGACTTGCAGGATTTGTATACTGGCATTGTGTCAACTACTTATACCGTCACGCCTCACTGCAGTACTCATCAACTCACGTGTGCTCTCTATTGATAAGACGGCTTATCCGGTTGCCCAAGTGAAGTTAGTTCTTATACTTCATTATCTTACCAATACTAACATAACATAAGTGTTCCCACTACATAAGTAAATAGATGTATAAATGAGCAAAAGAATGCAAAACATCTTGACATTTAAGTTCAAGCTAAAATCTGTCTTAAAATTATCCAATTAATTACCTAAAAATGGCATAGAATAAGTGCCTTGAATTTTTTGAAACCTAGATTAATAGTTATAGAGCTACTAACACCTATAAAGACAAATCATTATCGATAATCATTTTCGGGAAAAACGGTTGAAAGGAACTAGCCCCAAAACATCTTGAATCTGTATTATACTGATAAAACAGAGCCAAATTGCTTATATGCATTGTTTTTCTTACATATAATGACTCACATATATTGTTTTAAGTAATTGACAGGAAAAATAAAACAGCAAAGCGCAAGCAACAAGAAACATTAAACCCGTACATAATCACTAAGGAAAATCACATACACCATTCAACGAGCTTCGATACGAGTTCACTTCTGAAAATCCATGTTCCTCCTCTAGTGTCATACTCCTATACGCATTCATCATGGCATTATTGTTCCTGTTATCGATTCAATTCCTCTCAACAATTATCTTGTTACGACGTCATTCAACTACTGCCAACACTCCTTCATCAAGCGTTGCATATTCACAACAAAGAACAAATTTTTGAAAAACATTTCGAACATAATAAATTATTGTTCACGTGTTGACAATATATTCGCCAGTTGATAGGTATTGGAACAACACCATTACGAAATAATAAGTAAGCCAACAATTCAGAATCCTTCATCATTCACTTCAATAACTGTTGTATTCGGTTGATGCGATTGCGGTTTAAGCAACGTTGAGAATACTAACTAGCGCATTTTCAGAACCAACCTAATACAACAAATGAGATAGCATAAACAATTAAAACTATTGTATAACGTATTGCACGTATCAATTCCACGTAAGTGTACATAAATTTTATTACAATCCTGAATTAAGTAGATAGCCTACAGTAAACACACTCAATTCTGGACTCAGTCCAATCAAGAAGAATTTCAGATATGAAGAAATGTAAAATGAAGAGCAATAAACACCGAGCTATGGTAAAACCACATATAATCACCCGAATTGAAAATTCGTATGTACTAAAAACAAATATATTTGATTGATTTCTACTACAAGGTAAAGCTCTATGACACCGTCAAGGATACGCAATTGATATAACGAATGCGATACATATAACCATTTGAAGTGATATTAGAATTTAATACCGTTACATTATTTCGACTTCATCGTGAAAATTACAACGATTTGAGTATATCGCAGAAAATAAAACGTACAGATTGATAGAATGGTACCATTGTTGCAGTTCTAACTAGACAAGTATTTCAGAACTAACGATGAGAATAAAAAGATGTATTTGTGATAGTACCATTAAAATCAAATACGTTAGATAAAGGAGAATCACAAATTCAATTATGTAGCAGGTTTCAAAAGCATGATCCGACCAGAATGCAGTATAACAACAAAATATACAGCTAGAATGATAGCGATGAAATAATTAGACTGTATATATACAAAGAAATGAACTTTTCGTGTTCCATAAGCACGAACAAGGACAATAAAGAAATAGTTAAAAGAACAACATTTTCTAAATACATCAAACAATTTTGTGTTCATCCTGAGGTTGGTGCTCATACTCATAATCAGTGTGAACAAATGCCCGTTCTACCTAAAAAAATCTCTTGAACACTATCAAAACATCTGCACATTAATGAATGCTTCGAGAAACCACAAATGAAAGTTACTACAATAAAAAATGTCATACGTAAGAAGCAATAAAGTTTTATATTAACCAATTGCTGTGAGATTTAACTATGCATTCATGATTAAACGTAATATAATGGAGAGTATTAAATGAGAATACTCTACACAATGGCTTCAGATGATCAGTCTCTATGAAACCAGTTCTCCTTTCTTTTCCAGATTATTTTAGTGCAATTTACTAATCAAGCAGTGAGGGCGGGCTTGACAGGTTTGGGGGTGGCCGCGAGCCTTAGTGCACTCATTCAGTCTGCACATCAATGTGGGACCTCTACCATTGCACTATGCGTCCGCTAACAAGTGGTATTTACTTGGAAATATAATATTAAACACTAGGAAAACACTAGCTAATGCAAATGGGTTATTTTCGATAAATCGTATCATTTATATCATAATAAAGAGATAGTTCTAGATGCATTTTTTAAAATAGTTGGTTTCCTTAAGAAACAGCGCCAGCTGAAAATTTCCCATGCTCATCACAAAAATGCTGAATAGTACTCATATTGGTACACTCAAACTGAAAAACTGATTTAGCATTAATGAACAACTACCAAAAAAAAGGCCCACATCCAGTTGCAGATGGTGGTGGTCACTACATTACCTCAAAATACGGAAATATCTGCATAATATTTGAAAAAAAACTAGGTGTGAGTCTATGTACATAAATGTCAGCGATCTCAGACAGCAATAGGACAGAAATAACGATTCTCAAGCTATTGAGTCAGAAATTCTATCGCAATGTGCACACCGCATATGTTTCGTACACGATGGGATGATCTTCATATGGGCATGTCAGGAACAAATGTTGTGTACACATCAAATTGCGTTGATTATGTCTTTCCGTAATATCATCGATTAAGATGTTATACATGAAACAAGAGCTAACCTATCATCTTTCTACAGATCCTAACAAACTCTCGTTTCGAGCTTAACGCTATATTCTACGTGGCGCGACCCACGTGGCGGATAGGGG
>KN716475.1:106402-131582 GCA_000816705.1 Dictyocaulus viviparus | reverse complement strand
TACTCATTTTAAATTTCAGGGAACCGCCGGAGTTGTGAACGCCGTTACACTTCTGGGCTTCTGTACAACACTGGCACTGATCACAGTTTTTTCGGCTATTGGAATTGTTGAGCGTTGTAAAATTCAGGTATTGAAGGAAAAAGTTTTTTCTGGATTCTTGAATACAATACATCATATTTTTTCTGGAAAAAAAAAACTTATTATGAATGCATTGAGCTCATAAAACACTAGAGAGGATAGTGGGATTCTTTTCACAACAGTGCGATCGAAGATTCCTGAGAGCACATAGATTATTTTCTTTTTATGTTGATTTTCTCGTATTAAATAAAAGAATCGAAAATTCGATTCCATACGTAAAATTCTGACGTCACTATGAGAAATTTCAAAAAACTCAAAAGCTTTGCTAACAAAACTTTATTAATCTTCTTCATAGTTTTTGTTTTGAATAGAATATTTGTACACAAAAATCAAAAAGCACTAGAAAGATCTTATGACCTACATCCATTCAATCAATACATTTTTGTATCTCACACGATTCTCAATAAATTTCGGGAAAATCGTCACACATGTACCAGATGTTTAAGACAATTTTCAAGCAATACGGAGCAGAGCAGCTGCACATTTTCACGAGCACGTTTTAGGATTTCATGACGATCCGATGGACAACTAATTAAATTGCATATTCATTCCCATGAAGCTTTTCGAATATGAAAAAACGAATGCTTGCAGGTCATTCTAATATTTGTATTCGTCCACGAACATCATTAGAGGACGAGTTGTCACGAATATGATGAATTTGTTTAGTGTTAAAATGCCTAAAATTTAAATTTTCTTGTCCGGATAATTATGATTCAGATTTTAATTCAATTGTTACGAAACCCACGTATGTGAGATTACAAATATAATTCTTTACTAGAGTGGAGGAATTTACTTTCTCGTCTCTCATGTGCTCGGTGGTCGAATGGGTGGAGCTGTTGGACTGATTTATGCTCTGGGTCAGGTGAGTTCATTCAGAGCACTCTAGGATTAGAATAATTAATCAAGTCAAGTTGATCATTAATATCTTAAACGACTATTTTTTGAAATAGCATTCAACCTAAGGTGATCAGCCAGTGTTCAATTTATTAATTGCTCAGTATTATTTTGATAATAAGTGATTAATAAGAGGACAAGTTCATAATAATAAAAATATTTGAATAATAACAAAGTAAAAGAAGGAGTCAGCTTTTTATTTCTGTGAGTGCGAAAATAGTCACTTATGAGTTGAAGCAATAATTTGACTAATTAATCACGAGAACTACTAGTATGCTTAATCTGTACGTAATAAAATGAATTCACTTGAAACATATTAGACTTTTCTATGTTACTCAAATACATTGTGTGAATTTGCATAAATTAAATATGTTATTTGAAATAGAAAAAATGAGTTGCGTTTTTTATTAAAAAAACATTTCAAGCTGCCTATAGGCAATACTGGATCAGCTGGACTCCTGCTGATCATCGATAGAGTCGAACGTACACGTGTAGGACTTCTACTTCTTCCTTTCGCTCCAGCATAGTCCATTAAGTTCCTTTCGCTCCTGCGAGTCGTCGAGCACCATAATTACTCTTTATAGAACTTTAGTGAAGAAGTTTGACCATCGAGTTGGTGGTCTTTCTGTGATTATTTTGATGTGCAATGGATCCAACCACTTACAGCTGATGTCCATCGGTTATCATTCATACGAATCATGTGTCCGGCCTATCTAATCTCTGGTAGCTTAGCGTGTACGGCTGTGTCTCTAATCGTTGATCACTATTCTAATTCAAAACTTCACTTCTCCTCTTCCACTTGTGTGATGCAAAAAACGAAAAGCATCACTCTTTCGTTGTATTGCGCTCGTTTATCCTTCTTTCATAATGTTCAACTCTTCAACGTACACGTTAAGGCATGTGTCAGAAAGGGTGTCAGGATGAACGAAATAGAAGTAATACTAAGTAATGATTTTTGCTTCGTATATTAAAAGATGTCTCGTGAGTCACAAAACTTCTAACCTCAGTAGCGACTCGAACTCATATGTCACAGATGGGCTGGCTGGTCTGTGTGATACTCCTTTGAAAAAAAGCCTAGGATCAAATCGTCATGAAAGCCAATGTTTTTCTTTAGTTCTTTTGTTCTTTGTTTCAAGAAAGCACCGTATTTTCATAGTAGAAAATTATTAAATAATTGCATTCTTATATTTTGAAGCGTTAACAAAAGTTACTGCGCATTCAGTAATATGCATTATAGAGAGGTCTCATTATAGAGGAAATTAAATTGAGTCAAATAATAATGAATAAGCTTTTTCCTGTTTTTTCAGCAAGAAGGTACAATCCGATATATTGTTTGATGGCATTCAGTACTTTAGTTGGGTTTGAGTTCAGTTGTTCAACTCAAAATAAATTACTTCTAGTGGATTTGAGGTTTCCGAAGTCAAAAAAATTATTAATATTAATTTATTTTTTGAATAGGCTGTGGCTACTGGCTTGGTGGCAGTCGGTTTTGCCGAATCTGTAGCGCACTTTTTTTGAATCGGAAAGTCGTATATTTACAAAAATGATCGCCATTCTAACACTCGTCCTTTTAACTGGTATGTTTGTATATGATTTTTTAATATAGTTCGATTTTCTTAATGCAACAAATAAAGGTCTCAAGATTTTCTGTAGTACCACGTCTATCAGTACTTCAACAAAAATCTCTTAGAGAATCGTTTGAATACACCTAACATTATCATTTCACTGAATATCATATTTTGACTTTTCCAGGAATAAATACAGCCGGTGTGTCATGGGTGGTTCGTCTACAGCTGATTTTACTCGGTTTCCTTGCTTTAGCAGTGATTGATTTCTTCTTAGGAGCACTCTTTACCTCCGATCCAAGTGAATCGTTCACAAATGATTTTTTTTTGTTGTTGAGAAAAAAAAAATCTGCACTTTATTAGTGCTAATGACATTTTGACACTGTCTCTTTATAATTTGAATTCTGTCTCTGAACTTTTCAAAGATTATAGTGCTTCCCAGTGTGACGTGGATGATTAATTATACTGTACAATAAGGATAAGCAATAAGACAATCACCTCTATGCCTCATACATTCGTTTCTTATTGTGAAAGTATCTGAATGCGAGTATTCTATACAATCAATGACTTAAGAAAACCATCCTTCAATCAAGTCATTTCTGTTTACCCTCGCAGATTATTGTTATACTAATTCATCAACCACCGAGGAGGAAAGGATTGATAAGCCTGGAGCATACATGAACCAGTGTAATTTTTTTTCAAGCCTGCGTGTCATTAGCTTCACTTCTACCACTGCACTAACAAGAGAAGTCATATTTCACTCACTGATCATTCAGATAATAAATAAGTGATAAAACCTCACTCATTGAGCAACAGATCATCGGATGTCTGCTCAGTTGTGTTATTTCTATATTTTGTATTGTTTCTTCTTTTTTTCATCCTATTGACGAGTATAAATCAAACAAGGTCTAACAAGTTCAGAAGAGCAGTGAAGTAAAACAATTTATTTGTTTATGTGTTTTGTTTGTTTACTTTTTTCATGTAAATAAAGTCTTTACAGACCATGGAATCTTTCGGTTCTCCTACATGCGTCTTCGTGAGAACACCGATCCGATGTACGCGATGGTTAACTGTACGTCAATCGGTTTCGATCGGATAATACCCGAACAGTCGTTTTTCACCGTATTTGGAGTGTTCTTCGCGAATTTTCTTGGTGTATTAGCAGGTAGCCTTTCTGAGGATAGTCTTTGAGTCTTTCTGAGTTCATGAGATCATTTTTGTATATATTTATATTGATAAAATCACGGAAAATAGCACATACGATAAAGAATAAGAACAGAAAAATGTTGCAAAAGCATTCTTGTTGATGTGTTGAGTTCCATGAGGAAACATGAACTTATATGAACATACCGATAAGCTAGATTATTCTACCTCTATATATTTGCATATGCATAATTTAATTTCTTCAAAGCCACACCTCTTCTACTTGGTTCAGTTCAATGAACGTATAGCTCAACTTTAGAAAAACTCAACTCAAAATCACACCTCTTCTACTCGTCCCGATTAAATTAACGTATAAATCAACTTTGATTCATAATTATAAAAATATAACCGAAAATAATTTATCGTTGTTAGTGTGAACGTCTCCTTTTGACGATCAGCCAAGTTTTACTGATTTCACTGACATCTGACTAGCTCAAAATAAGAACATTTTTGAATTCTGGAAGGAGTGCGTTTTTTCACGATTTTTTTAGACACATCAATGAGTGTCATCCATCTGAAATACATAATTTGTTTAAGGTGTGAATATGAGCGGTGACTTAAAAGATCCTCACAAAAGCATTCCACTTGGTGAACTCTCAGCAATTGGTGTCAGGTGACTTTGTTACATATAATTAGTAATAGTATAACATATCAAATTAGTGAAGTTTCTTATTGCACTAATCAAATATACCCCTAGTGAATCTGAGGTGAATTCAATCTTATGAAGATCCAAATCCTCGCTTTTCCAGAATTATCCCATCTAAGATTACGAAGGTGGAGTAATGCTTTTTTATGAAATGGGGTCTGAAATTTAAACAAATCTTATTAAAGATTATTGACCTTACATAGGCATATGACAAGGGTCCCTTTCCTGTGCACCTTCAACATCATATGTGATGCGAAAGACAATAAGGAGGAAACAAACAAATTCCTCACTCTTTGTCATGTGGTTGTGATTTTCACGAATACTTCTCATCTTGTCTAGTAATTTTCAGCTCATCAATATGTTTCCTGTTTATCATGGTTCTTGGCGCTACTGGTGATCGTCTACATCTTATCTGTGATAACATGATTTCAGAAAAGGTATTTTCCACGTTAGAACAGAAGCATGTTTCATGTGATATTTCTCTATTCCAAAAACAACTAATTATTTTCAATATTTCACTTTCAAAACTATGCTAAATAATTTTCAGCTATTCTTGTTTATCACGTCTATTTCCTTCTTGTTATCTAAATATGACGTCATGCTCATTATGAATTAAAAACACATTCGAATTTCTTCACAGAACAATGGAGAAAGATTATACATGAATGGATTCAGATTATTCTTCAGGTATCATTGACTGGCTTGCTATTCATGATTGGTTTGTATATTTGTTCACTATCGTCAACTATCGGCTCCTTACTTGGAACACCACGTGTACTACAAGGAATTGCCGCAGAAGGAATCATACCACTATTAAATCCACTAGCACAAGGAGTACGTGATACGATACACTCCTCAGTTTTAAACCTATCTAGATAAAAGACTCTAAAAAATTTGGTGAAATCTCCTCAGTACGAATGAAAATCCTCATTCACTAAGCGATGAGTGTTGAACTCTTTGTGCATAATGGACATTGATTTCTTTTTGCATTTTTTTCTACTACCTAGCTTTTCCTCGATGATTGATTACAGTCAGGTCCAAACAAGAATCCGGTGCTAGCCGGAATGGTGCTTATGGCAGTGGCGTCGGTGTTTGTGCTTCTAGGTGATCTCAATGAATTGGCTATTCTTTCAACTATGCCGTTTCTCATTACCTATGCGTTTGTCAACTACTCCTATGTATCACTGGCTATGAGCTACGACCTAGCTAGCATAAATCATGCAGCGTTAGTTTCTAATTAGTTTGTGATGAATACTTCTTATTAATGTTTAAAACCATGACAAAGAATACATTCGTTCATGCGATAATAGTTGGATTGACCAATAATTTCTTAAGCACAGCATCTATTATTTCGTCACTCTTAATACTTTGATATTTATTTGAAAAAAAAACATTTGATCAACAACATTATGATCAATGAACCATCCGCTATACGTTGATTGGATTCCTTCCTCCTAGAAAAAAATGACGCTGGCGATCAAAGAAGGTAATTGTATTTATTAAAAAGGGCAATACCAACGTTATATTGTGGATGTGGTACCGTGCTCTTAAATACTCCAAATCCACATAGTAATATGAGATCGAGCGTTATTTTGTGTAAAACGAATGTACGTCACTAATGTCCTAAACATTATGTTTGCATGCTACAGCTAACTTTCAACGTTTTCCTCACAGACGTCAACACTGTCTGCTTAATATCGAGCAGTTCCCAAGGCAGCATATGCTCGTAGAAATCTACCAAGCCTGGAATACTTTTTACAGTTGATCACCAGTGCTTCGCAATCGCGGTCAGTGAATGTGATGAGATCTCATCAAAACATCAATTCGTTGTTGTCCATTCTGTTAAGATGGCAAACAAAGGTGCTATGGTCATATCCAAGTGTCAGCTCTAAATCATCAAAGCTATTATACAGACACACTCCCAGATCATTTAGCGAAGCGTATTTTTCCACGAGTTCTATAGGTCCAGAGTAAAGCTGACTTTCATACCTCGTACCACATTCGTGAAATCGCTTAAACTGGTTTACACTAAGATCGGCAATGATGTCTGACTCATAGGCACTCTTGTACTAGTCCTTAACTTTTTCAAGAAGCATAACCTAGCGTTTCTGGCGTTTACTTTATTATGATGGTCAGTTATATAAGCCACCAGCGAGCGTGAACTTTTACAAACCTTTGGCTATAGCTACTAAAATATTTTCCATATCTTCTAACATGACAAAATTCTCTGGCAATCGTCCGATTTCAAAATAAGAAAAAAATTGGATAAAGCAACAGCGCGAGTGGAATCATGTGTCAATCCAATTGATTATCACCTATCGAAAACTTTCATTTGGAAAAACATTACCAACTAATTACACAATCACTTTTAATTTTCTCACGTTCATGGGAAAATCTGGAAGCTAGCTTCGTTATAGATTATTCTGTTTCAGTGAAGAGGCATCAACCTACGGCTCAATGCACAAAGTGGGCGACCTAGACGAACTATTCCCAGAACGACAACACCAATACTCTGCAACGGTTGACGGGACCGATATTGGAGGACAACCAACTACATGGTACTCTATGTTCTGCAACCGTTATATCGCATTTGTAGGAGTGAGTTTACAATCGTGATTGACATCCATATTTATGTGATCAATAAAATTCCTAGTAATCTCAATCCAAGACGCAAATCATGCTTTCTAATTCCCATTCAATTTTATTGCGAATGATTTCATTTGCATTCCATTTACACGAAAAATATGTTAGTTAAATCACATACTTCCTAGGTTCTGCTGCAATACAACTCTAACGTTAATTATTAACTATAACTTACTAGCCTTACAACTTACTACTTATAATATTAAACGTCACGACTTCATAAAATCAGCACTTGAAATTACCAATTCCAGTTTCTTGTGAACCTTATCATTATACTCTTCATTCATTTCTGGTTCGCCGTTGCACATTTTGCTGCCATGATAATTCTCTACTACTATATTGGGCGAGTCTGTCCTGCTTGTTCACCAGGTAGGCAGTTTTCAATGAAAATACAATGCAACAATAATGAATTTCAATAATTTTAAAACTACAGGAATTTCCACATTTTCCATACCACACATGTTCCGGACAGCCTTCTCATCACTTGAAACCATCGGTGTCTTTAGCAAGAAGCCATGTGTAATGACGAAAGTACGGAAATCTTTTTGTGTATCTTTAAACTAACACAAACTATATCTATAAATCTCCATTTTTTTTAGGGAGGCCCCGATAAAGAGGTGATTACCGAGCAGCTTAATGAGTCAAATCCAGACTACCAGAACCGTAAACAATATCACCATGCAGAGCACTTCGCCCAAACAATTGATTAGATGCTACTAACATCCTATTGTTTATTGCTAATTAATTTCCAATTTAAGCACTTGCATCTGTTTAAAGTTCTATGAAGAGTCGTAGCTCTACAGATAAATTTTGTTTTCGGGTTTAATAAACACTGCTGTTCACTATTTTTAACCAGTCGCTAAATAACAACCTTTAATAAACACTGATGAGTCACCTTTTTGTGTATCTTTAAACTAACACAAATGAACAATTTTGAACACCAATTTAAATCAATTGTTTAGTAACAATCGTTAAACTTAACAATAATATAACATCATGACTTCAAATGCTTGATGGGTACAGCATCTGCAAAAAATATAACTAAGAAAAAAATGTCAGAATGAGAAAGAATATGAGCGTCTCACCACACGAATCCTATTTCCCATAGCATTGGGAGGCAGATTGTGATGAAACTTAGCACGAACAGCTCCAGCATTTCCATGAACTCGTGTTATTCTTCCCCAAATTGCTCTCGTTCTTGTGGGAATAGTGCGACCAGGTTTCTATAACTACGACATAGTTAGTAAGCTTATATGAGTTGGAATGAGGGAAATAGCCTATACAGAAAGGAATTTCGAGGTAATCTCAAATAATTATCACATGCTTCAAAAACTTAAGCCGAAACATTTTCTACTTGCCATTCTCGTTTCTTGACAAACTCAAATTTTTATCAACGTTACATCAGACCAACCTGCAGTCTTCAAATTTTACGAAAAAAGAGATATTCAAAAAACTAACGTAGGAAAACATAGACTCAAAAGAATTATAAGAAATTTGGACGATTCATAATTAACATTCGATTACTATCCAAGAACATTATACCCCGAATTCTGGAGAGTTAAAGGCTATTTCCTTCATTATTTAGAATAAAATAAAAGCACCTATATCAGAATGTCACACATCTAATACCATCCAACACCAACCTATGTGTTAAACTCATACGGAATTCATGAATTTTTCACTATATAAGACACAAAACACGTCCCCAACACATGCAATTTAGTGCAACTTGACCCTGATCATTATCTACTAAAAATATTAAGGCAAGGTTGTCTTTAAATAGACGTAGGCATGCAGAAAATCCTTAACAATGAAACGGCAACCAAAAATCAAATGTAATAAGCAAAAACTTCGAGAATAAACCAAGTGAAAATTAAACGAACTAACTATACAAGTATATTCATCGATTATTTGCATTTCAAAAAAAAGGATGTTCTCAAAAATCTAAGAAAACTTATTGGAAATCAAGAAATAAAAGATGATTCCAATCTGCATTTTTTTAACCAGCAAGCATTCATACAACAGAGATTTCGACAGCACATTCAGAATCAATAGCAAGTGCCAAGGCTAACCCTATCCATCGTATTGTCTTTGGAAAAGAATCGTTTTTTCTAACAGGAAATCGACCAAAATGTCTTTTTGGTTAGAAAGAACCCAACATAACATCGAAAGCAAGTATCTCATTGGCCATGTATAAATTTTCAAACCTAAATGAACAGAAACTCATACTTTCAATAAGGTTAATAAGGTGCTGGAAACATGGAATGGCGCTATATTCATTTCTATTTCACATCCACCTTTCACTAATGAAAACAAGCAATATTGTTTGTTGTTTAACAATTACCTTACAACACATGACTATTCTTTGTACACAATCGACAATTTGGGAAGCAAAATTGGTTCCTTTTTTTACATGACATAAAAATAAGTTGTTCAACGTAATTAACCAATATGAAAATAAAGCAGATAAATTGATTGAAATTGCCCACTCATACACCAAGAACGGAATCTGTTAAAACTGCAAAAGCTGTTATTCTTCATACAAAACACTACAAAGAGAAGAACAAAGAGCGGTGACAAATTAACTAACAATAAGGCAACTTGCAATTTCAACTCGACGAAAATCAATAAGAATAATGGGAAAGCACTCACTGTAGTCTTACTATGAGCTTTGTAGAGGTAGACAGCACGCTTTCCCACATAGAATTTTGCGTCTTCCTTATTATATACACCATCAAGCTTCAGCAGAGCAGTGTGTTCAGATTGTGTTCGAAGACCACGTTTGAATCCAGTAAAAACAGCTTTCACGTAAAGTCTAAATACCAAGAACATAATATCTCACAATAAGAGAAAGAATGTACATAAAAAGGGTGGTGAAAAAATTAAGCAAAAAATAATGTTCTAACACAATGCATTAGTTTCCGATTGCTTTTATTTCGAGTCATAAAATTCAGAAAGATGTCAATGGTATTATAATTCAAAGCTGTACAATGCAATATGTTTAAGAAATCTGTCTTCGAACAATCCAACCAACATTATCTGAGAAAGAAAATCATTTAAAAACTATTAACTACGAAATACTACAAAATCTAACAACATCTTACCTCCCTGCAGGCTTTGGTCCAGCTCTTCTGGTTGGTTTCTCAGCCATTTAACCTAACTACGCAATACCTCAAAGAATAGAAAGGTTTCGCAATGTGAGAATAGTTACACGGATGACTCGAAAAAAACCGCACATTAAGATTTCAAATTCATAGCTTTGAATCTGATCTACTAAAACTTTTTCACTATTTCGCATCCTTAAGACGTAAAAATGAAGAACAGAAAATCGTTAGTGATTTCAATTTATTGCAGGATTCCTGTAAAAATCCATTCCATCATGCACATCTCAGTATTCTGCACACACACAATTTCTCCCTATGCGACATCTTTGCCTGGATTCAATTCTTGTTTATGTATCATTTACATGAAAAGTTGAATGTATGCTGAATTACTATTGATATTTGCTTGGAAGTCAGTGTTATTTGCTATATGTCATTTTTAACAAATAGCTTTTGCATTATACGGGCCACATTATCATTAAGATAAGAGCAACTACGGGATACTTGTACGTAAGAGCGATCTTGTCTGGTGGATAGGAAAAGTTTTTCATATGTTAAGCAATGTTCAATGCGTCATTTCTGAGTTCATTCTCATTAGGCGCTATTTATGTGATATCTTGGTGTTACAGTTGTTGACATTACGGTTCAATGTTTTTATTCTTTGTAGCTGTTTTTAATAATATATGTTCATGAATCAAAATGTTCTTTCATTAGCAAGAAACAGAAGACCTTCCGCAGCATAATATATTGCTCTGGACATTGCCTGTAGGGTTTCAACTCTTCTCCCAAACAAACTTAAGAGAAACATTGCGTTACTTCCTAGAAGTGCCACTGATCCGGCAAGACGAGCGTATGACGCCTGTAAATATATTGATTAACTTTATGGATTCTACATACAGAAGTCACTTCTGAACCTGCAGCAAATATGCATTTGCATATAATAATAGCGGATCAGTTACTATTAATGTAGTTTGATTGTGAATTAATAGTGAGATAGCTATTCGTTTTTCTTCGTTGTGATATAAACATGGTTGTTGATTCTATTTTTTAAGCTATTTACTACTTTATCATGGTAAGTGTAAAGATCTGGTAAATTACCTGATATACTTCATAGTCTGGTTCCATCGTGTTCATGCAAACAGAACCAGATGCAACGACTAGAGTACATGAAGATGCAAATGCACAAGTATGCAGAATAACGAGGAATGGAATAGAAACAAATAGATCGGCGAAGCAGTTATACGAAAGTGTACAGAAGAACATCGTTCCGAATATCGATAAAGCAATAGACCATTCTTCTATTAGTGGACTGAATGATTAATGTTGGATTATGCTTCCAGTAGTGATATGAGGAAAAATGTGGAAACAAAACAATGTCAAAGTATTTTAGGTTTGTACGTATAAGTACAAAGCGCTACAAGAAGACAAGCCTATTATATAGAGGATTTATACTAGATACTAATTTACTTTGCTGTTTTTTTTTTTGAAAAAAACACAGAGGTTCAATTTTGTTGCAAAGTAAATCCGTGTGTAATGAAAATCGCAAGTTAATGTGCCGATTTGAAAATATAAAAAGTATATCATTAGAGCATAACTTTTTTATAAAATCTTTACAACGAACATCAGAACGCATTAAGCAGAGTATAGTCATGAAGATAATATAATGCTATTGACTTACACTTACAGGAAGGAGTATAAGTACATTAAATTTCCAATAGTGATCAGCATATAACCAACCATCATAAGCTCCCATGAGAACTTTGAGAGAAGCATATATCGAGAAAGTGCTGAGAGTAAACGAACGATTAACATAGATCAATTTAAAATTTCTGGTACATACCTAATATCGCAAATGCAGCAGCAGTAGAGAATCTCGCTCTTGGCTGCATTGAAGACGTGAGTGAAAGAAATGAAAGTGCTAATAACGGTAGACAGTACATCATCGCCGATGTTATCTAAATCATCTCTTGTTTTTAGTCGTAGAGTCGATATGAATTCAACATGACCTCGTAGATTGCTATAAAGAGACCATCTCATAAATATTCGCATGGTACGGAACAGTTAATGAAGACGTTTAAGGCGAATTAAATTTGAACTCATTAGGACTGCAATGTAAAATTGACTCATGCTTCTATGCGAAGATGAAAGCGTCAGCTTCGTTTCCAATACATCTTGTACTGCTCTATTATTCTTGTTCTTATTATTATGTTGTGTCATATTAGACTTAAGTATTGCATGAAATAAGGTGCAACTCAATGTTATTCAGGAAGAATGCAACTAAGATGTTGGCTCATGAAGTCTCTTTCTCCTCACCTTTCTAAATCCTTCAGTCTCTACATAAACAAGAAAGGTGGTTCCACCATAGATTGCTAATGTACGTGCTGTCCCTTGATCATTCATGGTAAAGAGACTACCAATCTCCGAGTAAATATATGAGTAAAATGATGCATACGTTGTTTGTGCTTCCAAAACGGAATAATCTTGTTTTTATTATGATACTCCATATGGTTAGAGTCATCCTGAATATAAGTTGTAAAGTAATGCACTCAATATGTGTCTGTATACGGCAATGAAACAGTCTTGAATATACATAGAAACCAGTAAAAGTACTTTGTATTTGGGAAAGTGCACAAAACTGCTCCACTTTATTTTTACATATCTAACAACATTATTTCTCATTCAGACTCAGTAGTCTTCGATTGAGTTGTTGAGAAATACTCAACACCAAATAACTAATCCTACATTCTTTTTTATATTTAAACTACCAGATTTAAATTTTATAGTACTTTAAAGAATAAACTGTACAAAATATAAATACATTCTGTAGTCAACATCGTTGAAAGTAATGAGACATAAAAACTGTATGTTAGCTAATGGCAATGACTAGAAGGTCCGTTCATTGGCTAGGAATAGAAGAGCTTGTGCAAAATAGAATAGAATCCTTGATGTCACGTGGAGAGTCTCTGTTCTTCGGCCAAACAAATTTATGACAAATAATGAACTACCGGCAGCGTGCGCTAATGTACCGACGAGACGAATATAAGACGCCTGAAATTATGCAGATCTTGGTTCGCGTGGATAATTACTAATTTAAAACTTATCTACCTGATCAGCATCATTATCACTAACGTGGCCGTATTGACACACCGATCCAGCACCCACAATATTGACGCAGGATGTTGCTAACACAATCATTAAAAGAAGAACGAGAGATGGTATCGACATCAATACGTCAGCAAAACAATAGTAGAAGAGCAAAAAAAGATAACCAGACAAAACCACACTCAATCCTCTTGACCATGAGCGTATTTGAGAGCTAAAAATGAATATTCTATCGAAATTTCTTTATGTTAAAGAATGAACTATGTACATTAGTTACTAACTTTTCGGGAAAAATTTATTGCGGAATACCTGAACGAATTACAATAAAGAATATTGCCAAGAGACACCAAAAGATATCCAATAATCATCTGAGCCCAAGATGATTGTACGAGCAAATATCGAGACAATGCTGTAATATATTATGATCTACGATGCATACATCTACTAAAGTGTCATATCTCATCTTAGAGAACTAACCAAACACAGCGAATGATGCTGACGTTTTGAATCTTTGCTCAGCACCCATATTAGTTGTGAGAGTTAGCAGTGAAAGACCTAAGACGGGCAAACTGAGTAGAAATGCTGGTGAACTCTGAATATTCTCAGGTATAGCAACCGTATTTACTTAAGATATTTTCGCCACAAAAATTATAAGGCATGACTTGTAGTAAAAAAGTGAACAAACATATGATAAATGGTAACATACCTCAACAAAACCGTTTGTTTCTATATAAACAAGAAAGGTAGTTCCACCATAGATGGCTAACAGTCTGGCAGGACTCGAGGCGTTCATTTCACCTAAACATTTCAATACAAAAAGAATTCATTGTTATTCTCGTTATATATAAACAGTATTGTGCTCTATCATACAGTAGAAGTCAGAAACTCTATTTACCTCAATAACCAAGTTGCGATATTGTTTTTACTGATTAACCACAATATTTTTGATAATGACATGTTAATTTTAGTCTCTAATACGTATGTTGCATTTAGACGGTAATAAAAATGAAATAGAAAAATGAAAATAGAAAAACAAAAAAAGACGAAATCTTGGAAACATTGATGAGGTATCCATATAACTCTGTCGGACCACATACCATTTAGCTCTTTCTATCTATTGACGAAAATCTAACTAATAAAATGTTTAAAATCCTTGAATGCTTTCGTAGCCTCAATATAGGTTCTTAAAACATCTTATTAAAATGTAAATGTATGTAAAATATGGTTATCAGCTTAGAATATAGTGACTGTTATATAAAAGATTTCCAATATGTATGAGATCTTCTCTATCCATTCATATTCATTTCGCTTCATATTGAGCAATATAACCACACAACTAGGTCCTAATCCTTACATCAGCCTGTACCCAAAACTCTTCGCATAACTTATAGCTTATGTACTTTAGCTAAAGCACTTCTTCCAACGCATATGTAAGAATTGTAAACAAAACACAGCACAACTGCACTGGAAATGTTGTATGAGTTCTAACATGGTTCTTCGTCTAATGTTATTTAATAGAATCGTGGGATATTCAAATAATGAAAAGTAATACCCTCGTTTAAAAACCTTCATGTCCATGCACCATCATCGATTCCAAACTCTTTCACAGAGGTTCGCTCTTTAGTGCGGATTCAAAGGGAATTTCCTTAACCAACGCTTCTTTTTTTTTATCCGGTCACATCGGACATAAACACGCCCATTTATTCAGACCAATGCTTTCCCTCACAGCCTCCTTCTATTACAAATATTTCGAAGAACAATGATAAGGTTGGTGCAGGTCTTAACATCTGTTCTTCGAATTTTACTTAATCTAATTAATATTAGTCTCAATACAACTCTTGTTTAGGTTTTCTCAATGTTCAATGTTTATGTTTATTAATGGCATTGTCATTGTAGAATCATGTGATACGACCTACCACATTATAAGCTTTCGCATTTACACATCACACAAATAATTTACGTAATCGTACTTTTATTATTGTATTATAGTAGTCTAATTATAATTACAGTTATGTCATATCATTATAATGATCGAGAAATAACTATATCTTCATTATTTTCTTAACCACAATCCAGTTTAGGCATGGCTCCATGGCTGCCATCATTTAAGTCCCGGTTAGCAAACTCAGGGCCAGCGATAAATTAAATCTTTTAGTTCTAACGATTAACTCTGCAAAACATATTCGCACCACTTATTAAAAGTGAAAACACAAAATTTTACATAATCAGCATTATTTGTTGTTCTTCACGACCTCAATTGAGGTTAACTAACTCGACGATTTTCGTTAAATTATTAGCTTTGTTTACTGCGGCTACAATGACGAACAAGCCCAACGGAATGAGTTGTAGCTCGGGAAATTTACGACACGGACACTTCTCATTTTAATACGCATCGAATATAATGTATAGACTAGCTTAACGTGTAGATTCATATGTTGAATGTAAAATTTTTTCCTGTGATATCACTGAGGATAACATGAATGTAACCAAAAGGTCAGAATTTACATCTGCTAATGCTTCAATAAAGTTTATTTATAAGATTTAAACATTATACAATTCATTCGTTATGTACAGTATCGATGAAGAACATCACAAATAATATTACTGCATAATTAAATATGTATAAAATACACAAGTAATGAGCAGAAATCAGTAATTTTAAAATCACAACAGAATCGAGTGTCGAACACTGGAGGCCATCGATGAGACGCGCTAATGGTCAGTTTAGAATCTAAATAAACTCCTCCAAATACTACTGGCATTTGATTTTCAAATGATGAGCAGTGTGAATATTTCCACATAAGATCAAATATTGTGCTGAATAATATGTTCCGAGAATTAATAGACAGGAATACGGTATCTTGTATCCAGTATGTGTCATAATTAACACCGAATCTGATATATAGAACAAAAGATAGCCTAAATAACGTAACAGAAGACCCTGAAAATAATATTACCTTAGCTATACAATGACGTTGAACTATACATAAAAATTGCACTTATATAAACGCTCGTTCTACAAGTTCACAACGTAATAAGTCATTTGTACCTCTTCATCATCTTCTTTTTGTCTGTTGAGGTATTGTGACCCAGTTATGGCAAAACATGCTGAGAGTAGCAGTGAGTATAGGGCTATTATAACGACGGCAAACGGGTGTTTATAAGACATCGGAAGCATACAAAATAATCCAACAATCATTCCCCATAGAAAAGTGATGAATAGTAGCCGACGGTTTAATTTCGTTGTACGAGAGAAAAACTGAGTCTGTAAAATGTTCACATTGTTTTGACTAATAGCAATCAGAAATCTACATTAGCTAAGCCTTCAATTCTCTTCTTTGATTGTTCGTTTACTCACAAAATAATTACTTATCGTAAAATAATAAAACAAATGAAGGCTGATAGACGGCAACAAGGTCTTATCACAATATATGGCTTCAAGTAAATTATTTACTCTAACAAAACATTCACAACGCAATAAAAAAATACAAAAATAGAATGTGTCGAAAAAGTGTACAGAACAAAAAGATAAAAGCACCGTCGAACCATGTAAAATAAATGTCCGATTGCAAATGCTATCGCTCCCGGAACTATACCATCATGGCGAAGTCCAATCAAAACATCACCAACACCACCAAAAAAGATACCCAAAGAGCACATTAATCGCTTTTCGCTCGGTATACCCCCTCCATCGAATAGTGCGAAAAGCATCAAGAACATGATTGGAACCACCTTCCTAGAAATAAATTTCAAACTAACTACATTGAAAATGGGTATTCAGGAACAACTGGAGAAATGGAACGTACCACAATGCATACGTGGTGCTATAAAAGTTCGTGAAGCCAAGTGACTCATTATAAAAATTAGCAATTAGTATGAAATACACCGCTCCAACAGCAAATAATACTGATCGCATTTAGGAGCTAAAACTAAAACTACGGTAGTTTAAATAATTCTGCAATTTGATTAAAATTAACAATAAATAAAAGCTCATGAAGTCTATAATATATGTAGAAATAATATTCAGTTTTAAATAGACACACTTGCAAAACCCATTATATAAAGAAATAAGAGAGTACATTTGATTAATGTTCAAAGATTTTAAAAATTCATGAAATAATGCTCAGCGTATAACAATCACGTATTTTAAGTGGAAAAGATGAAAACAAACTTGGTGTAATATGTTCTTCACGATGAGAGCCGACTAGATGCAAACTCCTCGGCGAGTCAATATACCACGGAGTGCCTCGTTAACTATGACGAGTGCAAAATGAGCACTACCCCCGCTACACTTTCTTAGATAAGCACTCGGTCGTGTTTCAGTGACGTCTGACTTAATGAAGACGCTAAAACGTGTACCGTACTTCATAGTTAAATGCCAAACAGCATTCAAAATTAGTGGTAAAAGTAGGAACATAAACATAAATGTCCGAAAACGTCGAGCTCCTTCTGTTACAGCAATGAGCCTGGTTTGAATATTCAACACAGTCAGCCGACAGCCTCACCTATTAGTTATAACAATAAACGTACCAGGTTTATTCATCTGATAACATTGCTGATAATGCATTTTTTAAGTTTTGGTTGTGTTATCAAACAGAACCAGCTGCAACTTTGTCTTTGTTGCGAAAGATTGAGTTCAACCAAAATTTTTGCATTATATGTCAGTGCAACTTGTGTATAGTTCCACGTGCTTTGAAACGAAAAAAATAACCCGTGTACAAAATAAGATTCTATGAAAACAGATTTTAAGAATAATCGCGACAGCGTTGCTGTAGAACATTAACATCCTATTTCTGTTTACATTGTGCTGACATTCTGGTTACCAAGGTAATAGTGAGAAATAAAGCTTACTGAGTCTAGAAAACAACCACTTTTGTCTATGAAGCTTTGTTTTCCTCCATAGAAAAAAATCAATTCGTTCTGCAATTTACTTATTAAGCACTTAAATGAACATGTGGTGTATCTCCAAAAATTTGCAAAATCATGACTCATCTTCTCTAAGTCTTGCCTGGGATGTTGTGTATTTGTAACCTACATCAAAAGCTGCATCAAGAATTTCTTGAAATTATTAAAATTATTATTATAATTATTATTACCATTATTACTATCAGTCATAAATATTCGTAAAGATATGTATCATTTGAGACGTTGCAGAGTGGAAAAAATTATCAGCTTGATTAATTTTTTTACTTAGTATTAGTTTTTAGAATTAGTTTTTAAATCTCTTCTATTCAAGTGTTACACTTGATCAATATTTGTTGAATTACTAAATTACTCATTATCTAATTCATTTATTCAATTTCTTCAAAAAATATCAGTTTAACTATAGTAGGGAAAACTGTCACTTACTATCTAATTGTTCCTGAGTAATTACGTGAAGACTAAAGTTCGCAGTAAGTATTCTTTCAAATAATGATTTTGAATTGACTGACAACTGCCGATCAACAACGGACAGCACTAACATCTAAATTTTGAAGACAGCGTTAAAGACGAAAACACGAAAAAACATTTAGAAAACCGACCCGATGAATGATAACAGCTGACACGTTCGATCCGAAGCAAGGTAAAACAATAGCGCGATCAGGTGAAGATCGCCATATTTGAAAAAAAAAAGACATCGAAAATATTCAAGGATTTACATGCAAAATCCAGCAAAAACAAAAAAAAACTTCAAAAACAGAGCACAATTATCTTCCAAATAGCAAAAAGAACATACATTGAAACTTTTTCTCAGGTGGCTGTCATCAAGAGAACATCCATCCAAAGATATAACCAGTAACACATCAGCTTTCAGATGCTTTACGACAGCACGAATTTCATCAAACTTAGTGAGACCAGTGATTATTTCAACAGGAACACTATTCTTCCAATCATCAACTTAAATTAGGTGGTTCTGATCTAGTAATCTGCTACGTAGCTAGATTTATATCTTCTAATAGAAATACTATGAATAATATCTATAAGGTACCTTAAAGACTTTAAATAAGTATACATTATAATATGATGCTTTAGATAACGATTGAGTGCATTAAGACTTCCTTCGCTTTTCATATACTTTAGAAGCCTGTTAGGTCTTAATTATTATCAGTAAATGGTCTATAGTTTTTTGGAAGAATGTTGTAAGGCAATACCACACAATAATGGCTAATCAGTAAACCATGGCATTTTGAATGATCTAACATTTGGCCTACTTGAAAAAAAAACCGAGTGTAAAAGACAGATAAATATGACTGTTATGTATAGAGTCATGCGTTATTTTTTAAATATGAGTTTCCATTTGCTTAAAATCTTTTTCTTGACTTTAGAGCAGTACTTCGACGTCTCAAATAACTTTGTCGCGGCGAATGCATTGTAACAATGAATACGAATTTTGAACAAAGTTTACGTCCTTATACCAGTTCTCAAACTCTTAAAAAATTATTGAACTCGTTAGCACAGAATTAGAGCACTTTGAGTCTATCTAAGCAGATGCTAAATGAATTCAAATGCAAAAAATGAATATTTAGATGCAAGAAAAACCAGTCAATACTCACTCTGTGGCGCAACACCATTGTCGCGCCATATTACAGTTGCCGATGATATAAGTTGAGTTGAAGCAAATTTTCGAATAATTTCGGAAGCATGCAAAGCATTAGATGTGTCCGACTCGATCAACAACGACATTTGGGTAGATTTCTCGATATGAGGCAGTGCGAATGGCTAAATAATCAATATCTCTCTAATTTATATGAACACAAAACTAATAATTTCATTTTTTAAACTTAATATTATAAATAGTCAAGTTTAAATTGCAACAAAAGTTGCGCATTTGAACATTCATTCTTTCGAAATTCTTTCTGAAATGAAACAATTTCCTCACTGTTTACTAGAGTGATGAAAACTGAAAACTTTCATATCCTAATGGAAACAGGTATACAATACAATTAAAATGTTCAGCGCAAACAAATTCTTGCCAAAATAGTCTCTTAGATTATAGCTGATGACCAACTAAAGAAAACAACCAGCACATACCTTGTAAGACTGTGCATTCCATCTCTTCAATGTGCGTGATTTCAGTGGCAACAAACGTGATTCCAATAAATGTATTGTCATGTTTACAATATTATGCAACGATGAAAAACGAATGAATACATTTTTGATCTGAACACGCATCCTCTCCACTTTTGAACTACTCAACGAATTCAATATATCCACAACTCGGATGAGACTTGATGGAAACAATGCGACTCTAAAACAGCCTGATATCAAAAGTTGAACAACGGAACTCCGAAATATACTCGTAAGCCATGCCTTATTACGTTTGACTGAACCTATTCCGTCCCCAGTCCTGCCTAGGACTTCCATTTCTCTCAAATAAGTTTGGCATCAAAATCATACAGGAAGATAAGTAACAATAATAAATTAAACACGGCGCGTCATGCAGATTTGATCAACGCAAAATAAATTTCTCAAATTAATATGCATGTGTAAAAGAAACCTGCCTTCAGTTTCCCACACAACTTAAATATTATTTGTCGAAAATCTCAGCGTTGCAGTTTATACATACCACACAAACTGAAGGAATCTTTAGCGTTGGATAACAAGTATGAGTAAATACTGAATAATGAAAAAAACATAGAATCCCGTGTTATGTCAATGTTAATGACCAGTAGCGTTAATTACTCCTTTAGTACTGATGCAATCGTTTTATGGATTGATTTAAGATGACCAATTTTTGTGAAGTAAGCGCTATTTAATCCTTCATAGTGGTAAAAATTCAAAACCTCCTAACCTACAAGGTATCTAAACATGCATATCAATACATCGCACATTACCAGCGCTGCGTGCCACTGTAGCTTTTCAGTGTACAAATAAATTACTTTTTACCAATGATGATAAACGCCGGTTTTGAATATTTCTAAAACGCTCACACATTTCTCTTGCTCATTAACTTATTTCCAAGTAATTTGCTAACACACTGATAAATTCTACGTCCATTCTGCATTTTGCAAAATGAAAAAAAAAACTACCGCTTTCAAAGTAACACACATTGCAGTTGTTAACTGCACGAATATATAAAATAGCAATAAAGAATGTTTCAAAAAAAGCAAAAATGCTTACGAATGCCAATCAATATACTCAGCGAATGGCAGGACATAATTTGGAGCAAATATAACAGGAATAACAGTTGCTTCCAAAGCTCTATACAAAGCTATCTCGAAGTGCGGCATACTCTCATGTAATATAGCAAATACAGAATCCTACAAATATATTTATCTTTAAAATGTAACAATCCGGTTCCAATTGACTAATCGCAAATCGCTCGTTGGATACATACCTGTAAAACGTTCTCCCAATTCACTATGTTGCCTGTTGAATTACACACCGAAAATCTCTGATCAAAGCATTCCGATAGAAGAACTACGTCCTTAAATGATCAAAAATACCAGTATTATGACAAATATATGGAAAAATAAAACTATGCGAGACAATCAATAAAACTGATGGCATGACATTATCAACAAAAATTTCCACAATAATATAATTTCACCAAAAGCACCAAAATGTTCGGCAAACTTTCGAATAAATGACAATATTTTTAAAAATTTAAGAAATTTCAAACAAAAATTAAAGTAAATTCATACTACCTTTAAATCGGAAAACGTTTTCACGCATTTTTCTCGAAAAGATAGAGAAGCGTTGAACAAAGGTACTACTAATTTGGATCTCGTTATGAAATTTTCAGATGTGACAAATGTAGATCTCTCAAAATATGGAGGAAGCGATATATCCAAACTTGGACGATAAGTTTCCCGACGAGCTACTGCACTAAAAATTTATGTCTATTCTTATAATCTTCTACGTATTTGAAACAAACAATGGAAAACGAAATTTGAAAATACTAATTACCTTGCTAATATATGTCGAAACGAACAAGTCCACTGCCCAATTAGCGAAAACACTAACACGTTATGAAATCTAAAATGCTTCTACTTAACTGCAAACATTCAGCATATCGGGTTAAATGTGGTGATTATTTTATTTTAATAGAAACCAGAAGATATACTACTTTACATATTTAATGTAGTATAGATCTTCATAATGAATAAACCTACAAATACGGAAAAATAATTTAAAAAAATAATTTATACTTTTCGCCTATCGCATTGGCAATTGAATATGCCTCTTCAGTGCTGCGAAATCGGTATAAGTTCAGAAAATCGACGCCAGGAAAGACTACACACGCTTCTTTGGGATTCTCCACAGAGTATAATTGTAAAAATGACCGAATTAAATGAAATTCCTTCGAAGGAACGGGAGAGAGTGTTGTTCCCTTCTGAATTTGTAGTTTGTAAGTATTCAAAGAAATATTGAAAACAATAACCCAAATGATCATTTTAAGCATAAACAGAAAGGAAAAAGACTAATACAAAAAGCCATTGCTCCGAGATTAGTACTACCTCATCCACAATTTCCAAAAGAGGTTGAATATATATGGAGAGAGATTTATAATCAAGCATACAAGGTTGAGATCGTGTACATGTTGACAAAGAACAATTTCGGTACCTTAAAAGAACAGACTAAAAAACCCAATGACGGAAAACTAAAGTAACTCACTTAATACTATCATATGAAGCACTGGACTTAGTCAAAATCCATGTAGTTACTTCGGTAGATTTTTGGTTAAAAAACAAGCGCTGTATATATAGTAATCCAATACCCAATACCATGAAGAAAGTATAAAAACGTTTCATGAATAATGCCATAAGCACCTATATAAAAATTGTTAATGCACAAAACACGAAACAAATAAACTGTGACATATTAATGCGAACGAGCAGAAGACATATAGAGCGACAACATTGAACCAATCAAACATTTATCTGACACATGATTTTGAAGACTCCGTCACAAATGTATTATATAAATATAAAGTAAAAGAAATGGTAATGCAGTATAACGGAATCTCATGCAAGTTGTAGGCAGTACAAAATCAACGAAACATAGTATAACGAGGTACTGTACTGCAAAAAGCATTTCTACAATCAAGGTCTAAGAAATTACCAGCACCTAGAATTACATTTTTGGGACTACTTCCCTTTCAACACTTCTTGTCGAAAATCACTAACACACTTCTCGTAAATTTCGGCTAGTGGTGCACATTCCAAGATACGACCTGGATTCGCCGATAAACATGACATTATTTCCTGTGTAAAAATAGTAAAAGGCACAGAAGAAAAAAAGTTTCTAAGATTTGATACACATCGGAAAAGAATACTGACTGATTCAATATTAATCTACTATTTAGTTGTGTACTGCGTTCACCCATCTACGGATTCCCTTCCGTACCTAACGAGTTCATCATCATACGCAAAATACATAGAACCATTTCTTAAATATCTTTAATGGCTATCGTTCTGAAATATAAGGAGTGGCTCATTCTGCAGAAAAAAATTACTTAGCCTTCCAACAACAAACTAGCATGGAATGTTATAAAAATGAGATAGATAGAATAGAATACAAAACAGAAATGTCATATGATATAAAAAAACACCTTAACATTGTTTTCAACATTCGCTGTTCTTGTTGAAAAAACCTTGATATCAAACCATATATGGGAAATAATAATTTGGAGCCAAATATATACTTAATTACTGACTAATACACGTACTAACAGAGCAATTGAATACTTCCAGCTTATCAAGCAGAATTTAAATAAGCAGGAAAAACAATTGGAGTAATAATTAAAAGGATGACACGTCTGAAACAATGCATGTTCAAAGCAAAAACCGACTTTTGGAATTACGAATCGAGAACAGATCAGCATTTGTTTTCTACAGTCAATACGTAGGGTTTTTACGAATAGAGGAGTGAGGATAGTGTAATTTATGCTCATGACGATTTTCATTTTCATAACAACGATCAAAAGCTGTACAGTGTTTACTTCATAGTAAAAACCTCTATTGATAAAGATATTCCAAACCGAATTTCTGAGCGACTAGTAATCAAATCACGAGAATTCGTGAAACTACGGTTAATAAACATCCACATCCCATTGCTGTATTGACAAATTCCTTCGTGGTATTCTCAATCATATTCTTCTTTACATGGCAATTAATAGTTTAGTTCTCCAGAAATTATCGCCTATGTAGATTTTATCTGCCGTGATGTAATTCATTTCTAGCGTTGCTAGCCTCAGCCCAGTTTATAACTAAATATGACTATATGCATATGTACAAGGGATGAATTGAACTGTCTTCTTCGATTATCTCAATAAGAAATTTAGCTCGAAGTAATCAGCGTGCAACTTGAACACAAGGCGTTTTAGGAGCACGTTGCTTAATTTAGTTTGAAACAGTTTTGATCAATATATTTACCTTTTCGTGGCTAACACAAATGTTTTCCCGGTGATAAGGAAAAAATTTGTTTTCAATACGTTCAACAGTTTCGTCAAAAATGCGTTTTCTTTCTTCAACATCAGGTAGCAACGGAGTTTGAGATTCTTTTAACTAAAAAAACATTGATTGGCCTTAAATTTATGAAAACAATTCGGACAAGACGATATCCAAAATACTGCCCCATACTCATATTAAATATGAGCAGATCACAAACAGAAAGCTGATAAATGTACACAGACCAACGATGAAAAAAAAATGCAAGCATGCTTATCAAAAAACCTTTCTCTGTTGCAATTCCGATAGACGAATCATTTCTTCCTTCAAACGTAATTTCTCTTGACGTTCACGATCCAATTCATCCCTAAAATGTCGCAAAATACTGATATGACTCCCTATAGAATACAACGAGGCATCCAAGCAGCTCTAGAAAGATGGGAAAATATTTTTACAAATTTATAAGTTTTATTTATAAATTGGGCTACTCGACAAAACATACGATATTTACTCTAC
>KN716475.1:86714-99966 GCA_000816705.1 Dictyocaulus viviparus | reverse complement strand
TCGGACAGCGAATATCTACACCATCGACGATTTCACCACTCGATCTAAAAAAAGCATTTTTCAAAATTGGTCTCCTAACCAATTACGGTGTTCACTTTAAGTATACAATAATTGAAAAAATACCTAAGTATTCCTCTAGTATTGTTGTTTTTCGTAATTTAGTCATTTAGCCTTAGTTATTTAGTCGCTCATCTTCTCCACATATTTTAGCTTGTGAGGAAACTCTAAGCCTCAGGCGACAATCAAATCCGAATTTTACATGATCTCTTTTGTTATCAATTACACTACCGAATCCTATGTTCTTTGATCACTAACAGCTTTATTTATTTTGTGATGAAATATCATCAGCATGAAGCCAATCTGTTGAGTTGATATTGGCATAGCATTTGGTTATAACCGGCTAATCAATAGAACGACTCGTGTAGTAAATGAATATATAATAAAGTTATTTTTAATTATTGATGAGAAAAGCCGCAATCCAGAAAGTAAATAAACCCAATACACTATAACACACTTCGTAAATTCAAATCCATTAGGTTGGTGTAAAAGTGGTTGCGATCATCTAGAGATATTCACTGATTTGTGATCGCAATTACATTTGCAACAAGCGAATAATCTAAGCCTTATTTCACTTTTGTTTTGCTTAATATTCGACAAACAAGGGACGTTGCATGTTATTATCATAGCAGTATAGTATTGATTCAGGAAATCCAATTAGATTGCAAATTCTCGACAATTATTATTCAAATAAAACGGAGTATTAATGATTCAATGATTTGAGTGGCTTGGCAAGAAGCTTGATAGCAGGAATATTTCATCTATTCACATTAATGCCTCTGGGTGTCATGTACTACCTGTTGTGGGCAGAATGAAAAAAAATAGGCTGAAATGAAGACAACTAAAGTTCTGATCCCAAATAAAACCATCAAGAGAGAAAGCCTTTTGAGATAGGAACTTTTAAAGTTGTCTTGTTGACATTTATAGTCAATTAATGAATGACATACCGCTCACTATGATAATTTCCACAAGTTCCGTCCGAATCTGGACAACGCCTGAATTCATTCTTTTCGTTGCCTCCACATACCTTCACCATGCATCCCAGTCCATTTACTGTAAAATTTTTCACAATAGTGTTAAGGAAGACCATAACATGATTATCATACACATGATAGAAAAGGTCTGATAGTGTTTGTCTGAGGATAAACAAATCATATACTGCCTAAACATTCATAATTCATCTTCCTCGTGATAATAATTAACGCAGGCATTAGTAAGGTGGATTATTGAGTACGCTGATTTTTGGCATAAATAAACATATTGTAATCGGTATTATGGCATCAAGGTACTGCACGAAAAACACTACCCCAAGGTCATTTTCTGACCTCCATACAAAGACATCAGAAAGTGATTACGAGGCTCAACGAATCTGTAGAGCGAGAAGAACTCAGTGTACTACCATCGCGCGCGGCATTGAATATGGGAAATTTTGATGACGCCCACTCGACTCTGTCGATGATCAACGAGAATCCCAGTGATGGTTTATGAATTTCTGTTATTTGTTAGCAATTCTCCAAACAGTTGTAGTGATGAGGGTTTGACCTCAATTTGAAGCATACCGTAAACTCACGTCTTAGTACATATTCATAAGTGTAAATATGAACAAATATACATATATATTTTGTAATAAATTAACGGTTCGTCGAATAAATATGTTAATTGTTTTACGCATTCCTTTTTTTCTAATGACACTGAGAATCAATTGATTGCAAGGGCTTACGACATGAAAAAAAACAATCCAAAGTTAAGCATAGAGCATTATGTGAAGCATCCAGACACAAAATAAACATTATTTAAATAATTTGATTCATTATCTGAATGAGACGATATAAAGCTTACACCTCAGAATATGAATAGAATAGATTAACAATCAATTTATTATTACGTTAATGTAAACCAATGTTAACCATAATCCTCAGCCTGATGATGAAGACTTCAAAGTGAGTAATAAGTAGATCAAAAAAAACGCCCAGCAAATAAGGCGCAGAAGCTTGTTGAATCATACAAATTCTTTTCCTGAACAACATTGACAGTCATAAACTTCACTTCATACGTAATTAAAAAAATGATTTGACACCTTTTCGATTTTACATTAATTTGAGTTATATGAGTTTAAGTTTTGAGTCAACCATTATATTGTGATCTGCCAAGTTTCTAATCTGAACAGACTAACTCATTCTTTTTATTCATCAACATGTCTGACCACAAATCGATCCTGGCTTAATGCATTGGTTTCTTTACCTCTAAGTGTCTAATAATAGTTAATGAATAACCTGCGAGTCTTTGAGTTACATATAACTTACAACATACTGAAGAAAAGAAAGAAAAATATGTCGATCGGAATAGAATACTTAGTATTCAGTTCTTTTTTCGGTGATTCTGGATAACCATATCAAATTTCTACGCATGAAGTAAAAAACTAATTGATTTCATGAAAACAATTTTGCCAGTAGTTGTACAAAGTTCACAGTCGTCAAGAGAGATGTAAATATGAACATCGTTGGTGAAAAAACAACGCAAACATGTCGTTCCACATTTCTTAAGCGAGACAACAACAAAAAAAAGTGGTCCATACAAAATTGAGAGAATATGGATAACTTTACGATCCAGAGAGTCAACTATTGTTCGAACCGATCCATAATTTTGGTAATATTACGGTTTGTGCCAAATTTATGAGGGAGTTTTGTGGAGGAATTACGAAAATCATCTTTATAAAGTAAGTAAAACAATGAAATAAATTTAAAATTGCAAATACTTGTTCAACACGGCTCAGATGATCAAAATACGAACTAACATTTTAAGAAATTCATAAAACGATAGATAATGCTAACCTACTGATATGAGGGCGAATAATATAGCTAGGTAGAAGAGCATTTCACGATAGCAACACGACGATTGTCACGAATGATGGTGACCTCGGTCGTCTTGAGAAAAGCTGCAGGCGGAGCGACAAGGGCAGCGCCAGATTGGCGACAAGCCAGCATTTAGATTCATTGAATTTCATTTATCATTCTCTCATGGGAATTTTATGAACGAATAGAAAAACCGACGATTTCTGGAAAAGAAGTGTCAAGTGTTGTGACAGAAGTCCGATGATTGTCATGAAAGCCACGAAATAGGAATGTGTATGAAAACAAAAAGAATACACAATTTAGCTTCTAAATTTTCCTATGACGATTATTCATAGTATGTAGAACCGGTATTGTTTTCTTATCATATAAATTATCAAAGTTTTGATATCCTAAGTTTTTTGACCTTGCGACAAAAATCAGGGCCTCAAGCGGGACTTGAACTAACTGCAACGCGGTTAAGTCAAGAGCCAAAAGTTCAGGATATCAAAACTCAATCAGTGATATAGCAATATAACATCACTATAACCTATCACAATTGATAGTGAGTAAAAATCAATAACAGGTGAAACATTAGTGAATTTTGTTTGTTATCGATTAGTATTAGTATTAGTATTACTGTAGTATTTTGTGTAATTGATTAACCACACTATTTGATACATGCACTACTCTTCCAATTATACCGTAATAATTAATAATTGTTGATGAGGTCGCGAATACCTCTTCGAACTCAATTAATAAATGTCGGATGCAGTAATTTCATTTTCGATCCGTTTTTCTCCACCTCATTAATCAACTAATATTGACAACTGTTTTACGTGTTTCATGTAGTTTTTCTTCTATTCATATTGATTGATAATAGTCATATTTATGAAATTATTTTCTTCTAAATAATTAAAAACGTGTCACACAAATATTTCAATCAATAAGCATTATAAAAAAAACACTAGAAAAATCTTATACATTAGAAGGTTCGTTGTTGAAACGAAATGGAGTGTTTTCTCTTTTTAAATTTTAATTATAGCCTTAAAATGTCTAAATTATACAAGTAAATAAAAATAAGATACATCGATTTATAGTCTTTTTTAATCCACTGAATTTTGTTTACTGTTGTTTACTGTTGTTTTTATTCCAGAGAACGAATTGATAAGCTAATTTTGTGTCTGAGAAGTACTAATTAGTTGTAGAAGTACTAATTTGTTTACACAACAACAAAGTACCACCTCTAAAACATTTCATGCGATTAAAAAACACTACAGATGCAGAATTAAATATCGATTTGGTAGATCAACGAACGCGGCGCTGTGTTTCTTCAAGTACAAATTTCAATAATAACATCACCAATGATGATACAGGTGAAGTTTTTTCCTTTCACATGTATTCCACATTATAATTGTATGCAATGGTTCTTAATTATATTACATTATATTATATTTATGATATTTTTGTAAGTAGACCGACCATCTATTGAAGATTTATGAAGATAACAACTTCTTCTCTACGAAATGAATCAGATCGGAATTCACAGTATCCGTAATTCTCTTTGTTTTTATAATAATAAAAATTTATTCGTTTTTTATCCTCGTTTATAATCTCATGCGATTTTCACTCAAATCGTTATGATCTATAACAATCAATCTTCCAGTAGATGACTCATTCACGACGGTTCCTACTTTTTTTTATTATTCGATGCTTGTTTTATCGTTCAACATAAATCTGTGTCAAAACTATTATATACATATGTTGTCGTTTTGACGTCTTCCCGTCATCAACAACAGTTCGTTTCCTTGACAACTGTTCTGTTATAACAACTAAACGGACAGCTGACTCCCATTACCTTATGGTTGAGGTACTAAAGCCAATTCGTAAAATTTCACATAAGGAGAGTAAAATAAAGAGAACTCATCAACTCAGCACATTTGATAATCTACTTGTCGTTTTTTTTTTGATTTTTGGTCATTTTATTAAAACACTATGTTTTTTTTTCACGTAGATTGGTTTAGCTAAAGTAATCAGGAGTATCTCTTCTATCATAAGATACAGGTACAACAATGAACGGACCATTTCTGATCAAATTAGCAGTCAGATATTGGATAATATTTGAGCATTAACGAAAAAAAACCGCTTCTCATTTAACGAGAAACTCATTAAAACTTCCTTAAAATCCTCCTCCATACCGATTGTAAGTTATCTTTGAGTGAAATTATGATCTTCATATTGCCTAATTCCGATCTAATTATGCGTTAACCATATGTATTCCTCATACACTAAACCTAATAACCTTTACGTATGAGTGATTCTATGAAAATCAATCGTTGAAAAGAATGAAAAAAGAACGTCTAAACGTACTGAACTGTATTTATTCGCATCATAATATGTACTTCTGAACTAAATAACGTTGAGAACCACTCTAGACTGGCAATAAAGAAGTACTGGTATTCACTAAAATGTCAATTACTATAAAAATCAATAACATACAACAACGATGAGATTTGAATACATCAAGAACTTTTGATTTTAAATAAGATGAAATAAAAAATAGATAAGTGAAAATATCCTTCTTACGACTAGAAGTACTACAATCATTTACTATAGAAGAGTTACTTCATGAGTAGTTAGACATGTGTTCCTCAAAGAGAAAATGTGATACGACGTAAGGTGAATGGCAACTCCTCATGCACAAGATGAGTATCAGACTTTGACAACAGAGTTCTAGAGTTCTGAGCCGATTTATTCAAACTCAAATCCAATGGATGGCCATCTTTTTCCGCAACAACGATAGAACTGGTGTTTCTCGGAATAATGTCGCAGCACTCACCACCAATAACACATTCATTTGTTGTACTCTAAATTTTACTTCACAAATCATATTATTATCTAATAAACGACATCAATTTTAATCATAAAAGCGTTAGATGATTATATGTATATCAACTAAATCTCGTATGATTAACTATGTGCAAATTTTCTAATTATACAGAATAGAATGACAACACGAACAATGAGTCACGATGTAATGACCATCAAAAATCGACCTCATTTATATATGAGTCATTTGAGTTGATATCTTTACTAAGCAATGACATTACCTTTTGACCAAGAATCAATCGAAATGGGCTCAATATTAATGTGTACAGCACTTTCTCCTTTACAAACTAATACGCGGTTTATCGTAGTGCTACTGCGAAAGCGGACAGTAAAGGACTGGAGGTAGGTCCAAATGGTATGCTATTTTGATCATGAAGCGCAAATTTGTTCTCACAATGAGCAACTTATATCTGGTGCGCCAGAAAAAAGATAAGTTTTAAGAAACGAAACAAAGAAACAAAACAAAACAAAACAAGATAAGTTTTGAGGTAGATAGAGAGAGATCGATCTACGCAGTAGCCTTCAACGTGGTATCACGAAGATTATCAAATGCGAGTACGGTCTATACAGTGACTTTTATCGGCCACTCCTTGTATTTGAGTGCTGCTTAATGTTCCAGTTCACGTAACACTATGACACTTATACTACTCGGCAAATGCACTCACTAAAAGCAATTTACTCCAGAAAACTGACGTTTTGACGAGAAACGATGACGTCAGCAATCTTAACATTAGGAAGGGTGCATACCGTATGCTTCAGCATAACACGGTTCACATAACGCAGTAATTCTATTTCTTTTCTCTTAAGATACCCAAAATGATACATAGCTTAAACATTACTTAGAACTACTATTATACACTTCTGGAAAAAGAAGGTACCAAACAAAGAGCGGAAAAAAATAAATATAATATAATAATAAATAAAAAAATGAAAAAAAAATATCGTTAGAAACATTTTTAAAATCGTTTGCAGTTACAACGGTGAGAAAATGAAAAGATGAAAGAAAGTTCTTCTTCAAAATAATTTCAATTGAGGAAAACGGAAAAGGCTACAACAACTAGGCAAATTAAAGCTTCAATTTAAATGCATATGACATCAAAAAGCAATTTTTTGTCAGTTTACTCAGAGAACTGAGTGAAATCGCATTGCCTCTGATTGTCGTTTTTTTTAATTTTCGGAAGTTGACATGAAGCAATTTTCCAGCTAGATAGTGGATGCAAGCTGATGAGTTCTTCAACATGTCGTCTGGGAAGCTTAGAATAGCCTCAAGGCAAGTCGCACAGCATAACTCACGTTCGTTCAAGAAGCATATTGCTTTTATTTGATACAACGTTACAAAACATAATTTATTCTAAGCAATTTCTAGCGAATGAAGCTGAAAATGCAAAAAATTTCCCTCATTATTTGTCAATAAATTGAGCTATGTGTTTTCAATAAAACACTATACACCAACTACGAATTTGGCTTAACAAAATTACAATAAAGATATTTAAATTTCAAATGCTGACTTTAGAGGATAGCCGATCTTAGAAAGGAATATTAGTTTTTCCTCATATAGTTCTCCTACTTAAAATTTCTCGTAATAATTTCACATTTCATATTCTGTGTATGATGTGATTATACTATGAGAAGTAAAAAAGAGTCTTAATTAAAATGAGGGGCGAACGACGCAGTAGTGAAGATTACACAGTGATGTGTTGGCCCGAATCAGGTTTGCAGTCGTACCACAGGCCTTCCAAGCCTGCACTACCTCCGGAATCAGTACATTGGTTCCGAAGAAATCTGGTAAGATAAACATCAACTCAAGTCACTGTATTGACCAGGCTCGCATTCAATTTTCGCCTCCACGACATCACGTTGAACAGGAATGCGTAATCATTTGCTCCACTAATGATTGATCAAAGCTTATGTTAGATAAGATAAGATAATTGTTGGCGTTGACCAATCCCTTGTGGTGGGATGCGCCACCGCATTCATGTTCAACGTGATATCGTGGAGGTAGTTGAATGCGTGCCTGGTCTATACATGACTTGAATTGACCATTCTTCACCAAGTCAGTGCTAGTTATCTTACCCAGATTCCTCTGGTACCAATTTACCGACCCTGGAGGGATGGCGGGCTTGGTAGGCCTGGGGTGCGGCCGCGAACTGATTCGGGCCGGCGTGTCACTGCGGCACCTCCACCGCTGAGCCACTGCCGCCCCCAAGCTTATGTTAGTTTAGCATAAATGGACGACACTCATCCATGTTTCATTCCTCCTACACTATCTTCATGTCTTATTATACTGTATGATTTCAATAGTTCGCTACTTACATTATTGTTGAGTAGTGTTATCATAATGGTTTCACTACCTCATGTTTAAGATTGCTTTATTCTATTACACACCATATTTATAACCAATAAAAATGTCGATAAATCTGAGTTAGTGCTATGAGAAAGGGAAGAGGATTTCTTCTTGAATGGATGAATTCCACATTTCATAGATCAACTGGTATCTTGCAGATTGTTCTTCATTCATTCTATTCATATAATATAGAATACAGATAAAATATAAATCAACATTGTAAAGAAAAGTGCAAAATATTGCATGAAATTGGCTGCAAGTAGAAACGCTGGTCTGAGAAGGAATCTTCATAAAGCTTTGAAATGTGGAGGACCTGTGGAGCAGGACAGGCTTTCAACATCGTGAATCTTTATGATTGAGTTAGCTGTACTTCATAAGAACACTTCATCTTACTTTATTGATCTCAAATGCTTCCGTGTAAAACACTTACTGATTCAGCTTTATCATATAAATGGAAGGCTCTATTCATGTGGAAACGTACTCGAGCGACTCGCTAAATAATGGAGTTCCTCTTACGAGTGCGCTAAGCACAAGCTTCGTCGGTCTATATTGTTTGATGGTTCACCAGTTGATCAGAATTATTTTGCCTCACTTTATAAGTCAATAGTTAACCTGTTGAAACTTAAATGGTAGAAAAAATTAAGTAAATAAATAAGTAAAAATGAATTAGGAAAATCTCATGAAGCAATCGAGGTATTAAATGATACTTGAAAAAAAAACACATCAGAGAAGAAGATAACTAACGCTATAGGAATTCTGCTGATACTTTCCAGTATACGAAAGATTCAAGTCACGAGATACAAAATTGATTGGCAGAACGTGTCTGAAAAAAAAAGCTTTGGTACTGAAAATAATTGCAATTCTATGACTAGATCAAAACCATCTACATATTGATTGATTTGATCTCGTGTACATATTGATTAGATCTACTCTAAACAGCATTACTATTCAAAGGAATGTAGTAATCTATGAAGAGGAAAATATGATAACTAAGCCATAGCATTCAAAAATGCAAAAAATTAATATATAAGTAGTTATTTCGATGATTAAGTCATTAAAAACGATCATCTCACAGTGAATAAGAGTTGAGTCATTTTGAGGTGTATTTTAAAAAATATTAAAAGAAAACCTACTAAGCGTAGTTTAAGGTGATTTCTTATCTTATCACAACTCATACAGTATGACATACGTATGACTTGATACTGATCTTTCGATCGAACATGTAAAAAGTGTAAACAGAAAAAAATAAAAATGTAAACAGCTTACGTTTGGTGTAAAGAAGTTTTGTGTTTGATGACATGTAAATAAAGCTTTTCTCTTTGCGAAAAACCTTGATCGCATAAAGTACAATGAAAATGTAGACGCTTTCTTTTCAGCTTACAAAATGGTCGTGAACATACCTAAAATTTTTTTAAATAACAAAAATAAGAAAGAAAAAATCATTAAAAAGCAAAGAAAATAATTTAGAAAAAAAAACAAAGACAACAAACAAACAAAAAACAGGAGGACAAAAACTCATGTCGATAAACAAAAGTGTCGACAACGAACCTCTTTTGTTAGATGACGTTTCGAGGAAAGCTGACAGTTTTGTATAGGATGTTCAAAAAAATAAAGGAAATACTGTAATTAACAAAAATTATTAGTATTATATTAAATCTAATAAATTCCTAATGACATGAAATATCTACAACAATCAATAATTTGCATGTAGAAAATATAATTACTATAATTAATTATCTATTGAAATTTGATAAATTCAATCAAATTTGTAATTGTATTTTTATTTTAAAATCATATGACAACATTTGTAATTATTGGCCGAGTTGATTGCAAAACTCGGAACCTCAAGCGGGACTCGAACCCGTACGTAAAGAAAACGTCTGAGACTCAAAATTTTTGCGGTCAACTCAGCAGCATAATTTCTTAGTCAAATTTACTATTCATAGTAAATCACATTTACCTTACGACAATTCAAACAATGATAATGAGACTTTTTGCCATTATATGGACATTCCGTAATTGATGATTTTGTGGACGATTTAGTTCTCTTTGACGTAGAACAACTGGAATCTGAATTAGAATTCATGCAAATTCAGATGAACGAGAAAGGACTCGACACAATGCGTACCGATATGAAAAAATTCCATATATTTTGGAAGTGGTAGATCAGCATGGAAGATGAAGACATGATTTGAGATGATAAGATCATCATCGGAGCAGAAATGACAACTGAAAACTCCGATGGAAACTCACTCAGTAAACTATTTTCTCACAATGTTTGATTTTACACTAACTAAGAGAGTGCGTAGCGTAGTGGTGAGAAGTGTTGCATAATTACGTGGACATTTAAAGTCCACAACTACACAATGTTAACGTTCCATCATTCCAGTTTCAGTGGTGTCAGAATGATCTAAGAGAATAAAGACCATCAATATGGAATACACCCACATTCAACCATCTTCGCCTCGCTGAACATGTACGCCTGTACATCTCAAACGACATAATCGACGGTAAAGCTGCACTTCTAGCTCACTATTATAAAGTGTAGAATATAAGACAATCAAAGCATAGGTTGCCTGTAGTTTTCTAATAGAGAAATGTGATATCATCGTCGCTGTCTGTCTTCCTTACTTGCTTACTTGCTTTATTTGTTGAATAGCCTGTCGTCACGTGTAGTGCGAACCCAGCGATCTTCACATAGGTTGGTTCTACTCCTTGATCGAATTGCTGACGGAGCAGCTTTCGTTTCGAATGCTTTTTCGTAGTCGAAGACGGCTAGAGCAGAAGGAAGGTGGTATTGTTGACGGATCTCTATAACTGTTGTTATCGTTTGGATGTGGTCGATACAGCAGAATGCTTTGTCGAATCCTGCCTGTTCTATAGGTCGAGCTTCATGCAGTGTTGTTGTTATGGACAACAGGATAATTTTTGTGAAGAGCTCGTGAAGTACAGCAAATCGATTAGTAGTTTTTGAAATCTTTTTGGTCCTACTTCATTAGCAGGACCGGGTGCGATTCCATACTGATTTGGGATCTTTTCATTCAATAGGTATTTTGTCATTTGGCGTACGAGAAGCACATGTAGAATGTGACGACCACAACTCAAAGAAACTTGACATTTATTCGGAAGCTGTGCCACTTTTCATGTTTTCTATCGCAACTAAAGTTTTATAGGAAAAAATTTGTGATGATTAATCTCCTTAAAGTATTTGTAGATGTGCCAATGAAGTTTTGGATCAAAAAAGATCAACAGAGAACTTTTCCATTATCAATACCACATCATGGCAGAAAGTAGTCGATGACCCGTCTCCGTTTAGCAATGCTGACAGGAGGACACGGTGATCATGAAGTTCCCGACAACAAGCTTTCATGTTAGTTCATTTTTGAGCTGCTTGCAATAATCCTGAATCGTTTTGAACCTTCCTGCAACAATCTTCTACACTTGGCACTGATAACTAGCCATATCAGATGGGTTGCAGTTGAATCTAGCATCAGTCTTCCCCTAGTTTCGATCGTTAGCTTAGTTGTGGCAGAAATGCGTTGTGATCGTCGTGATTGAGGGACTGAAGCATTATCGGTACATTCTTGCAAGCCTTCCACAAACAACTCATAGTCTTCGGTCAAGTCTTCTTTCATCTACCTGTCATGTATGGAAAGGATATCATTGAAAACGCTTTAATCGAATACGACTTCGCTTCTTCTTTTTGTGCAATGACAAATTTCATTTTCTAGCTCTCTGCCTAGATGAATCATTGCACGAAGAAGGCGGTGATCAGATCTAACGAAAAAAGTTGATACTATCGAGGAAACTCTTCTGTTAATAAAAATGTGGTTGATTTTTGCGTGGGTCGTTCTGTTTGGCGACAGATAAGAGTTTAAAGCTTTATTTATAACGATATCCATATATTTACTATGAAAATATACCCTTCCTGTTAATTAATGCTGTAAATTTCCAATGTTTCATCTCAGAGTTTGAACAAAGCACTACCTAATGAGTCAAAACGTTAACGTCACTTCAGAGAGTAGCAACTCACCCAGATACTGTACAGTGAACGTGTATACGGCCAGAAAAGCGGCATTCTTCAACATCACATTCTTCTTTGAGCAAAACAAAACGAATTCGAGGATACATCATTCCCCAAATGAATCTGAAGCTTAGATTCTCTTACCACCAGCCTATTTAAGATATGCTACAAACGAAAGCCTATGAATCAAAAATGAATTCAATTGTTAACTTTCAAATATAAAAAATTGAGAGAATCCTAATAAAAATGTACATTAGAATTATAAGACTTTGCTGCTCCAAAATAAATAAATAAATAAATAAATATATATATTGGATGATCCTTTAAGGTGGGTTGAATAAATATAATAATGGTGGTATTAAGATGATTTCAACGTGGTTGGTAACGACTTCGTCTCCATGCCCTCCATTGTGCTCTTTATTCGAGTTGCTGAGGAAACGACTACGAACTGCAATTCAAATTTGAATTGGTCAGGGATACATAAAATGTAAAATAGTTCAGACAGCAGCATGCTTGGAAAAAACAATAATAACTTAGTATTCTTGGTATATGGGGATATTTTGAAAATCTTCTTACTGATGACAGCCGGCTCGATGGTGCTAGTCAACAATGGAGAATTTTGAAAGCTTTCATGATAAAAGTGGAGAAATTACCACAAAGGTAATTGAAGTTCACATCATGAGAAGCATGGCAGTTAATAAATGATAGACAAGATAGCAATCAAACTAAAAGACGACATTTTATATAGTAATTAGAGGTGTTCCGGCTAGGTGGCGCACTGGTAGAAAAGGCCACAGTAACACGCCGGCTTGAGATTTTGCGTTTGGGTTCGTTCGCTGCTCCCAAGCCGACAAAACCTTCCATCTTTCAGGGATCAGTGAATTGGTGACCGAGTAATCTGAGTCGGTGAGCAGCACTGAGTCAGAAACACAGCGGTTTCCTTAAGTTATTGGATGGACTACTCCTATTCAAACACCTCCACCATAACATGAAGACAAAGAATGAATGAGTGAATTGATTAGATTACGCTAATGCTTATCCTTCTACTTATTATATAATTAGAGGTATGGCATAATGCACACGTTGTCATAAGTTCTATTGCTCTTTTCA
>KN716475.1:43872-57939 GCA_000816705.1 Dictyocaulus viviparus | reverse complement strand
TTAGATTCAATGGATCGTGATGATTACCACTCAACGATTTATGGAAGAAAATGGCCTATCAGTGGACAGCCAACCACTTCGTTGGTCGTATTTATCCTTCTATTTCATACCTTTTTAATATTTTACTACATTTTTTAGTCATTGAAAGTGCCGTGAATTCTGTTGGCAGAACTTCACTTTTGGATGCATTATCTGATATTTTCTTTCATCTTCGATTTCCTGCATTGCCTAAGAGAGTTAATGATGTGCTTATCAACTGGGTGAAGGAATTGGTGAGCTCCTTTTGCTTGCTTATATTTTAAAATGATTACTCTCTTAATTTTTCGATAAGGTTTCCGTCCTATACCTTTATTGTCGTCCTGAGGATGCTCAGTTTGTTCTTTGTCATTTATTACGCCTTCCATCTCCAATTTCGGAGTGGGCTCCACCTCTAGTTCAGACTTTTATACAGGTAAATCTTTAATTTATTGCAATAAATTCTTAAATGGATTTATTGATTATGCAAATGTTAAAAGTTGAGAGCATATAACTTTGTCATTTTTATTACAGTAGGTTTTGGTTTTTTCTTTACATTTTTATTGTTAACGTTCACATATTTCTATTAAATTGGCACTTCTAGTTTTTATGTGTTTTTAGAAGTAAGGTATTTTGAAAAAATTCCGAAGAGATTCTTTTAAATAGACTGTTTTCAAGCGAAGTGTGAATTTTTAATTTTTTATGACATACATTCTCACCCATTCATGTTTCTCAGTTATCGAGTATGCCTGTTTTTGAAAATACCCTAAATATTCCTGCCATGCTCTCATTCTCGCTATATTTTTTATGTTGGCTCCGTTTTGCTAGCCGTATGGATCAAAGTTGGATGATGTGCTTCAAACCTCGATAATAAACTTTAAAATTCCTGTTGGTGGCGTTACAAATCACAGTGAAGAAAAGTAAGAGTGCTTTCCTAGAGAAAGTGACGAGAAGCGGGCTTCGTAGAATAGCAGAAGTGCAATAAGGTCGCACAATAAATAAGCAATAAAATATGGATGGAAAGCTAGGATGATGTTCTACGTCTATTCAATCAGAGTATTATGAATGATAGATGATGGGTTATTGCCACTATATCAAATGGTGGCGTATTATTGGTAAATTGAGGAGGAAGTAGGAAGAATTGCTATATTTTTTAATAATCATATATAATAACATAGCAGTATGTTTTTCAATATTCTTTTAGTTATTCTGTTCTGTTCGTGCAGTATTTCATTGTCTTATATTATTCCTATATATAAATATTTTATATCTTTCCGAATGTAGATCTGGATTAATACCTAACTAGGACTAAAACTTCCTCTAATATAGACTGTTATTCCTAAATAATTCAATAAATCATAATTTAATCAGTCAGATAAACTGATTTCATCATACATAGATCGATAATTCTATTTCAACTGTAATATAAATTTTAAGTAACTACCTGTATTTTTACTAAACATTCCTGCATTTTAGGCTTCGTCTTCTCCAAAAGTGAAGATTGATTATTGTTTGACAATGCTTGCGCATTTGTTAAATCCCATCACGTTAGTTTACTATTTTCTTATTATTATTATTATCAGTGTTTGACAACAATACATGCACATTTGCAGTGTAGTATAGTGTCAGTATATTTACAAATATGCACGTACATGTATCAGCTGCAGAAGGTCTCACAAGTTGAGACAATCTCTAATCTGCTCTGGAATTATTTAATTAGTACAATATGGGAGGGTAAGCAACACGGCTCGATAGGAATTGACCAACTAAATTCAATGTAAAAACAGAACTTGCGTTTAATTACGATCAATTTATCAAAGTGAAGACGGTTGTTTCACGTGTTTTTTTCTAACATATTAAAATATCTTTTAGTGGACGTGATTCATTTCTACGTCAGTTTACTATTTCGGAAACGGATGATTCAACATGGGCGATCCTCAGCAATGACGATGATGAGGTTTATTCTGTAGCGATTCCTATTTTGACTTATAGAAGTTATGATCAAAAATTGTAGGGCGATTTTTCCTTCATAACTGTCAAAGAATGCGATCTTATGAGCCTTTTCGATCAACTCCCCATATCTGAGTTGTATTCGCTAGCGTATCTGCACTTTTCATGTTCAGGTATAGTTTCGTATTCTAATGCACTCCCGTGCTATCTTTTTTCACAATTTTAATCATTACTAAATTTATGTAACTCACATAATTTCAGCCACAAACAGAAGAGATCAATTTTTATCACTGATTTCCTTCCAGCTACTGCTCATGAAGGTGTTTATGGCATATTAATAAGAGGTTTATATGACACAAAAAAGATTTTCTGAAAAGAACTGAATTACAGGTACTCGATTCGGGTTTTTCTACCTACTGTACACCAGCTTACAAGCTTTTCTCTAAACAGATAGGAAATTCCTTAAGGTACACGCTCTTCCATCCTAATTTTATTCTAATTTTCTTGAAAGAGTAGTCGCTGTTTGATATTACTTTGGTTACCGCATATATAATCTTCTCTATTTTTTTAATTTTTGTTTTTATAGGCAAAGTGTGCGGGAGTTGTGTAGTTTTTGGGTGATCTGGCGTAACTCATTTCGAACGGGAGAGGACAGCCAACTGCAAAAAGAAGTGGATCGCATAATGTTGCTCACTGTGCAGTATATTGTTAGCCGACCTAGGTAAGTCGTTACAGTTTTATATTTTTATTCCTGTTTTCACTCACTTTTTAAATGTAATTTTTAGCTTTGGTTTGTGGCAATTTCTTGTTGATTTACCTTTTGATTCGGTCACTGAAGAATGTCGTAATCGATGTGAATATCTTCTTCGAACGACCAACAAAATAACGGTTGACGAGCTCTATGATATTCCGATACTCGAACTACTGACTATGAATCGAAAAAGTAATATTCTGAACTTCTCTAGAAGTTTACTTAATTATGTTTATTTCTATACTGTTAGCAATGATGGAAATATGGTTTTAAGGAATTCCATACTTTTTTAGCTAGTTTGGAAGAAAAAGTGGGGATTATTGGCTCACAGGATTCTGTTTTTCTTGTGAGTACACTTGCTACGATTATGTCTTATTCGCACACCGATTCTTCCAGTTTGATGAAAGAAATTGTTGAGGTGGGAATTTTTCATCAGCTCGAATACCTTGTTGACTTTTTTTTTACCAGACTGTTTCAGATCTGTTTTTGTGAAGAGTCGACTCGCGAAAGCTTGTGCAAAGTTGGGAGTGAAGCCATTGCTTCGCTGCTACTAAGAAGACCAAACACATTTGATCAATTGCTAACAATTTTGGATCGGAACATCTCGCACATGAACAATGTGGGATACTTATGTTTTTATGTTTGCAAGGAGCTCTCTAGTGCGTAAATTTTTCAACATGAGTCATACTTTTTTCAAACGAATTTCAGTATGCTGCCAACGTTTTGACATCTTCAAATCTCTCTGGATGCAAGCTCTCTCAAACATCTTTAAGTATATTGGGAAAATGGCTCATTAATAAGGTTTGTCAAACTGATTGGGTCCATTTGTGTAGTTTATTATATAATTTATCATTATCATCAATTATATAACATTTGTATACTTTAGCCTCCTGATGATTCAGCAAATCGAATGGCTCGCCGTATTATGTCTAGTATTTACTGGGGTTTGAATGAAACTGGTGAACAGTTGTGGTTAGATCCGACAATACATGAAATATCAGCTGATACTCTGATCAAAGTGGGTTGTCAAGCTGTAGAATAGAGCGATTAGCCTGTCTTTATTTTGTTTCTTCTCTAACAGTCTTATAAGTACAGGTTATTACATATTTTTAGGCCCACTCAATCCATTGCGGCAGCTCAAACGGAATGATAGCAAAGTCGATACGACAAGTTTCAAAATTAGCTAGTCGAATGGCAGACCATGAAAATCTTTTTAATCAATTTTGTTGGGATATACTTATCAAAGTAAAACTTAGTTTCAAGGTGGATTTTTCTTTTTTATCATAAGATGGAAAATTTGATTATTTCTAAGTTACCCAATCTGTTGAAATCCTCTTACTTTTGTTATTGTTTAGTATAACCTATTATTAAGTTGTCTCACTATATCAATGATATGCAACCATTTTCTAAACAATGCTTTTCATTCTTAAAAAATGGGACTGGTGACAAAAAGCCTGAGGCTGTAATTTATCAAATTGTCTTTTCGCATAACATAAGTCGGGCTACGACGTACATGATAATTCAAAGGAGAACCATCAAGGCTAAACAGCGGATGTGGTACTGTGGTCCAACCCAATGTCCATAAAATGTTAGTCTGCTATCAGTGTGAGGTCGAGTGCGATTTTGACCAGACACTGTATCTTGTGACTACTAAATAAGAAAGAAACTGATGCACTTAAGCATGTACAAATGTAGAATCAGAGATTTTCTTTATAATGGTTTGCTATTTAAGGAATGCACAGGTGTCCCAAAAAGCGATTTGACGGCTTTCTTTGTTCATATTGTTCAAAATTGTCTTAGGAGGTATGACACGCACTGTATGCGTTTTATTTATTGTGCATACTTTATTGTGCTGCCTAACATTATTGCAGCGTTGATTCCTTTCTCAATCGTGGCATTCCACTTATGAACGAATTGGTTACTGCTGGTTGTTCAACAGCATCAGTCGTGTTGTTAGCACGATTTATTGAGAAATATTATCAGAATGTTTCATCTATAGGGTCTCATAAGGGGTACGTTTATATTTGAAATATTTCTAAGCTCGAAAAGTACTACTCATTGTTTAGCTAATGATTGCTTATTGAATTTTGTTTGTTCACAATTTTTGCTCATAATTGTTAAGATTTATGGAGCTTTTCGAACGTATTTTACACGTAGATCAGTGCTCTTATGCAATACAATGGTTAAGTGGACCATCTTCGGTGCCTACACCGATCATTCGCCTCATTTGCTCTTCTTTGACGGTGGGTTTATTGGTTTATTCCAGCTTTACTTTCTCTTTATTTTACTCAATGATGTCAATATGTTCCACTTGTTTTTTCCCTCTGAAAACATTGCTTTTTTTTCTTATTATGTTGGGGTTGAATGCAAGTTGCTTTTGATACGATAAGTTTTCATGAAGTCAGTGATTCCAGGTTGTTCCAGTGCTAATTCACCGAGTCAAAATGATAGGACATAATTTAATTTCAAATTTTAGCATGCGTAACATTGCGTTTCTTTGCCTATGCTGTTTTTTATGTTATATAGTTTATTCTTAGTATTACTCGAAAACCGTTCATGATATGGGAAAATATTTATGTGCTTGGATTGATTTACTTTGTGTACGGCGTCAAGCTACTTGGAATAATGATAATGTAAGTTAAGAAATATTTAAAATATAGAGAGATCATATCGTCATCTGTTTTCGAATTTTAAAAAGTGCTCCAATTCCAACTTTATTTTTTAGGCGACGCTGTTAATATTGGGTTCCATCGTTCATATAGCTTTCTTAGCTGATGCAAATTGTTTGCTGGGAATTCCAGAAGTTATCCACCGTTTGTATCAGGTCAACATATTATTATTATGACGGTTTAATATGACAGAAATACCTATATATGTGTCTATCCTATAGGGGAATTTTTCACCATTGTCAATGTTAATGCAAAATTTTGTATTTAAACCTAAGTTAACTATATATCTTCAGGTTTAAATTGATAAGTGGAATGTTGTAGGTTTTTATATGAGTAATAATTTTTCTGTCTCTTATCCTTAGTGCAGTGTCTTATTCCATTATTTTCAGCAAATGTTGAAATCGTGGCGAGAAAATTCGCGTGGTATTCTTACGTTGTTTACTGCCGAGCAAACTGCACCACCTTTAATTGCAAGCTCACTATACGGAGTTGCACCATGGGCTACGTATCTTCTTCTCTCTGTAGAGAGCAGAAGTTATCCGACCTTTTACAATTCTTTGTTTGAAGCGTTTGTGAAGAAGGATAAGTTAACTGTAGAAGACGCCTGTAAGGTGTGTGATTCAGCTATGGTGTTAGATGTCTACGTAATATTTACATCTTGAACAGAGGGCAGCTTCAAAATCACCTGTATTCTTGAGTTCAAATAGACTTGCCGTCTATAGATGGGCTGAGTTTGTTTGCGTTTCTTCAGAAAGTTCTGTTTTCCCACTAGTTATGCAAAATCTCGTAATGGAGTCTTACCGCTTGCGAATTGTAAATGGGTAAGGCTGGATTTTAGTTTTTCTAGTTTTTAGAACAATAGCATTTTGATCATTTAGAAGTATTTGTTGATTAGCATTCGTTGATCTTTTTTGATAGTATATTTGAGGAGGAAATATTGCTTTGCTCGTCGTTTTTTGGACTCGTCGTCTGCTCAACCCATTCTTGTTTCATGTAGAAAAATATTAGCAGAAGTGGCAGATCCAAAAGGGTAATATTTTTTCATAGAAACTAATTTGTTTTGAATTACTCTCCAGTATTATTTTAGACTTGCTAAAGCTGTGAGTGGGTGGCTTTTCTGCAGCTATGAAGTCACACAAACAGGGTTTGATTTTTCCGTGTTCGACCTTGATTATCTCTTGCAACTCATTATAGGAGGTGACATGGTTTGTCACTATCATACTTCAAATGTTTTGCAAAGTTTAGTGAAGAATTTTTTTAAAGGATGCTTGGATAGATTTTATGGACAATAATAGGCTATTGCAGGAGAATTCACAGGATGAGAAGGTGTGATATGACTTTTAGATCTGGTTATATTTCACTGTAGGAATTTCTTGATATTAGATTTTGAGTTTTCAAATTCTTGTATTTTGTAAAGTATAGCTGTTTAGTTGTTCTGCGAGACATGTCATTTGGGACTGAAAAACAGTACCACACCCATTATATTGGATCACTTGTCTAGCAAGTGAGATATTAGGACATTTGTCGAGCCAATTTAGTTGCACTCTACATCTCTAATAGCAACAGATGTTCTTGATTTTGAATTAGGTATATATATATATTTATTTATCAAATATAATTATAGGCCTTACCAGTCAAGGACAGTCGGGTTCCCAGTTTTGCCGGTGCATATCGATTTGCCTACAGCGCCACTTGTAGAAATGAATGTTTCGAATTGGGCGAGCTCCATTATTGGAGTATTCAATCCTTTCCTCAAGAATATTCGATCACTGTCTGAGTGTGTTTTCTAAAATCAGTTTTGCGCAGAAAAGATTTCAATGTCATTTATGTGTCAAGTAACATGTTTCTAAAAATCCTACTATGGAAAACATCTAAATTTTGCTGGTTACTCAGAGAATTTTCGTCATTCAAATTTATTTGCTTGAAGATGTTACGTTGCGGCAGGAGATAATATAACTCAAGAAGATGCAAAATACGTCGATCTAGTGTTGCGATTATACACAGTGGTACTCCAACAAGTTCCTGTGCAGCTGCGATGTGGATTCAGATGTTCATCGCCTCAGCACGTTACAGCTAAGGTTTGTTCTTTGTTACAGTACCGGTTATGTATTTTTATTAGAACTTACCAAGTAATGGATGTACGCTAGGATGTTTAAGCAATAAGCTTGTATTGATATCATGATATTTTCTCACCGTAACTAGTTTCATGGATTTTGTTGGTATATGAATGACATTAAGCTGTATTTATGGTATTAGTCACAATGAATGTTATTAGCTACAAATAAAATTGGGGCTAACAAACAAATAGTTAACTAGAAAGAACAAAGATGCATTTTTGTTCCATTATATCTCAAAATATTAATTCCTTTGATAATTGTGTGGTATATTTATTCAATCTTGTGATCATGTGCATTCCTACTTCCATTTATTTGCTTATTGTTCATTTTTCAATCTGCTTGTGTAGCATTTGTTAATTTGTATATTCCGAAAATCTGAAGGTGTCTGGTACCAAGTTTGACGGATCAGTAGATACTCTCATAACACAAAATCGTGGGACGCGTAGCGCTATACTTGGAGAACTTCATTCTCGCATACTCGACAAAATGGTTGTAACATCGGCATCTATGGAGCATATAGCAAGGTGTGTTTACGAATTCTTTAACGACTGAAATAATCTTCTATGAAATCGATCGATGTTTTTAATTCTAGAGAACTATTACGTATGCGCACCATGGGTACGTCAGCAAATCAACAGATAATCCAGATATCGGGAAGGTCTGTTTTCAAAGTGGTTACATCGTCTGTGAGTGGAGTAGAAATGCTTTGTCCTGCAGCGACAGCGGCTTATGAGCATACTTTATATATGTTAGCAGACGTATGTTCGTTTGAAGCACTATTTTAAAATTATATTTATGTTATTAATTGTGTTTTCAATCTGTATCGAAATACCTTTTTTTTGAACAAAAAATCGTTGAAAATAAGCAGAGTAATGCTAGGAATATTGTTTGAATTTATAACACTCTCACATGGTATGTAAGAAACCATTAAAATAGTTGTTTAGGCATTTGTACGCATGCAACCTGAAGAACAGATTCCACTTATGTCACTCATTTTAGATGGGTTCGTATTAAGTGATCCTTTGATTGAGGTGGATGTTTTATAAATTATGTCACAACCGTTTTCCGAGAAAACGTGGTTAGAAATTCGGAAAACTACTTATTCCAGGCCTTTACACCGGAATGCTTGTCTTCTACTGAACTCTGTGCCGCATACACTTGCTTATCTGAAGCCGTTTGCGATTCTGAACGAAGCTCTAGAGCATTCAAGCTTTTAAGTAGGAAGTTTCTAGTACTAGAAAAATATGTTATATGAATTAGTGTTTTTCAATTTTTTAGAAAGACTTGCAATAGACAAAGCTGCAGCCTCTCTACCTCCTCAACAATTTGCACCGCTTATTCCACTGTCCTTTCAAAATCTTGTCAATCATCCGTTGCCGGACAGTCCTTTACATGTTCTTTGCTTGGAACATGTTGTCACATTTATTTTCCATGCCTTTCCTTCAAATTTCGGGACTGGTTTGGATATTGCTCTTGATGGTCAGCTGAGCAGTTGTTTTTTTAAATAAGTTTTATTTAGTTGTGATTTTATTTCTTATCATTATTTTCCGCTTTGAAGGATGCAGCACGGGTGAAACACCAGTGGCTGTTTTGGAGATATTTGTAGATCGTTTGGGAGCAGGGAACTTCGAATTTCCAAACACTGAATATGTTATCCACAATGAAAAAATGAGTTTAATTGATTTATTACATTGCGGAGACTGTTTTATTATTAATTTTGTTGCGAATTGAACCATAGTTTGCATATAGTAGAATTGAATGTGCGCTAAATTAATAAACTATGAGCCATGAAAGTGTCAACGATTGCACCCGAAATACGTTTGTATTGGAATTTTCAATGGGTTCAATGACTAGAAATCGACTAAAGTTAACAAAAGTTATATACGTTTTTCTGCTTCGGACGATCGTAATTTTAAGGCTAAAGTTGAAACAAATTCGCGCAAAATGGTATACGATTCATTGATGAAGTCCAATGTGAACATATTAAACGAATCTGAGAATAGAACAATATTATAATGTTCAAGAAGCTTGGAATGTGATTATTTTGTTCTGCCTTGTTTAGCATAGGCATTATTCCCTCTGCGACATCGCAAGGCTTTTCATATCATCACAGGCATGGCAAAAGTACTAGGCTACATTTTGCATCTACATTCTCATTAGAACTGTTGCCTGACTACCTCTTTTGAAGCTAATGACAATTTTTGCACAAATAAATATCTAAAATTTATGCCTGTGTTAAGCACCTTTCAACGTATTCATCGTCATGAGTCTAAAATTTTGTGGTACTAGAGTGTATTATTATGCTGACGATTGTTTAAAAAGTTTGATGATTTGCATTTGAATTACCAAATTTTGTTTTCAGTCGTACATTGCGCTCTAGATTCGTAGTTTTATATACGTCATTATATTTTTCAACGTCATATGTTTTTTATGGACATTGCCCATTTTGTCGTACTTGGTTCTTCAAATTAAGCCAATCAAATCATTAATGTCTTTGATGGCTACGTATTTCTAAAATATTTAGGCTGTAGAGTATACAGTGCAGTTAGCACGCAAAATAATGGAAGCTCGATCTCGTTTAACGTCGATATATGATGTGTGGGGACAATATCTAGATTGTATTACTAAACTGGCGCAACTGTTCCTATTCGTTACTGTGAAAGAAACTTTCTCAACTGATGCTTCTCCTTCCCTCATGCAAAAGGGCAAGATAATTCATATTTTTACTATGATGTCGTGAAAATATATTCTATATGCATATTTTCACCAACAATAAATCCTGCTGTTTTTAGGTCTCGCAACTATTTTCGAACAAGTGCTGCACGTTTTTTCACCATTGATTGTTCCGTTATCATCATCATTGTCTCCATTTCGTCCTTCTAATGATGAAGAAGCCCATATGGTCGTGGATAGATTTGTACAATTACTCATAGTCTTACCTCATAATGGTACATTACAACCTGGAACTCAAGTTAGTAAATATAGATGATTCGAATGGCTTTACTTTTATCGGAAAAGTTTTTTTTTTTAGAATTTGCCATCGCTAGTCTGGCAGTTTTATTTTGAGAAATTGTCGATTCTTTCACATGAATCGAGTCATTACTATTCCGTAATTGTAAGAAATTTGCTGTGTTTACATGTCGGATAAATGTTTGGCTGGTTAATACATTTAGGAAACCCATTTTGTGAGGATTCCATGGCATTCTTTTTATCCCTCACAACGTGGACTCTCCGCGATGCGTGATTGTCTCGCGACAAAGTCTCAATACTGCGCATCTTTTGTTGGTCAAATTGTTGTGCGAATACATTGGAAAGATGTACTTACATATCACGTTAGTAAATATGCCGTTTTTCACAACATTCCTTACTTTTTATATGATAATATCGATATTTAGATACAAAACGAGATGACCCCACATTATCTCTCTACTTTGTTTAATGTTTTAGTACGCATTGGCTCAAATGAATCAAACTACATAAAAGTAAGACCCATTTTTTTACTGATAATTTTACTGAGGAATTGAACCCTTTATTATTTAAAGATCCGCGCTTCTTTGCTGGATATGGTAAAGTCCTTATCTCAACGTAGTGATTGGTCTGTTATATCTCCAGAAGACACTGAAGAATTGGTCAACGTAGTAGCAGTTTGTTTTCCATACGATTCACTAACGAATCCCACTAACGTAATGGTTATATTGCAAATGTATGTACCATGTATTCCCATTTTTTGTTTTTCCTAAACTTATATGTCTTGTTTTGGTTCTTACCTACTTTTTTATTGCTTAATGAGTAGTGACAAATGCTTGCGAGACTGTTATAGAACAATTAAGTCAGTTTTAACTGTGCCTAATATTCTAGCTTTTGGTAATTTCGGTTCCACTTTAACAATTATCGTTGCTTTATTATCTGTTTGACTTTAGCATCAACTTATTTTTGAGGATTCTTACACATTTATGAAGAAGAAGTAATATAGTTTTTGCCCCAATCATTCTTTCTGTGATACGCTATGCTTTCGATATCGTAAATCGAGGATATGATTAAGTATCTACCTTATCTTTGTACCAACTTATCGCAACCAACTTAGATCAAGTCAATGCTTTTAATTTTGCGAATGATGTTGATAATAATCCGCCTATACAATGATCCTATGTTTGTCCTTATTGTTGTACTAATTTTCAGCATTTGGCGAAAAATATGCTGCTTTAATGCCAGAGAACCGTTCACATCTGTGGCTTTGTTGAAGCAAACAATGTGGGTAAAAACCGAATGTTCACTCTTATTACGCGAAGGGGCTACTGGTGCAATTCCTGCCTACAGCTCACTAATTATGGAAGTTGATTTATTGGCTCAACAACATGGTAGGTTAAATGTTTATATTTAATAATTTGAATAAGTTTTTAAACTCAGTTGCAGCTCTTTTGTTATTTTTATGCTTGTTATTTTACGATTTCAAAGGAGTGGCATTACAATAATTGATAAAATAGATCAGGAAGAATATTCTTCTTTCTTTTTAAAGTGTTTTCTATCTTCAAAATTATGTCGTATTGTCTTGGTTTGATATTTAGAGGATATACGTGCATTTTCTGTTGTCGTTCAAGAACTCACTAGCTTTTGGAATGGGATTTCAGACACTAAATTTAAGGGTAAGAATCACAAAGCTAAAAATGGGCATTTTGTCTAATAGCTTCTGTAATTGAATATGTTAGTCTTAGGCTAGATTATAGCAATTTTTCTTCTTTAGAATCCCTGGCGGCAACATGGAATACATATCTTGATAAAAATCATGAGTCTCCATTAGTCTTGATCTCGTTGAGCACTTTGATTGGATCCCTAGATACTGAGAACCTTATGATTGCATTAAAAGTACTTGAAAAGACAATACGCTCATACTTCAAACGTATGTTTACTGTTTCCAAATTTGCTTTACACTTTTGTCTTCCTTTCTCACTTTTTTCTTGTTTTTATCACTTATAAAGTATTGTTTTTGTTTTATCTTAGGTAATTCATTTTCTTGGGAAGAGCTGACACGCAATGTGCAATGTCCCAGCAGTCGTGTCATAAAAGTCCATGATTACCTGTTTAGTATAACTGAGTAAGTGAGGTCACAAGCAGAATTGTTTTTTCCTTTTGTATAATTGTATTTTAGAATCATTTTAGCTTAAACAAGACGTATCCACTCCTGCTTACAATAACATGGTTCCTTAGGTTCAGTCAACAAGACAACGTAGCTCTCTCTCTTCATAGGTTTATCATCAATATCAAACCTAAGTAATTAAATATGTGCTATAAACATTCATCCCATTTATGAATAATTAGCTATGGACTTCTATGTTAGAAATGTATGGTGCGAAGCATCGTTTCTGCTCCTAATATGGCAAGAAGTGCGTTGGTTGGTGGATTCAGTGCTGGCAGCTTACGCTAATGCAAACCATACACTGGATGAACGCTTGCCGTCCTTCATGAATTGGTTGAATAAGGTTGTTAGAGCTAGTAACACAGATTAAGACTTAAGTGGTGATACTGATGCATAGCAGTTTTTTAATTACTATATAGTAATACATCTGTTTTACAGGCCTCAAAGGATGACTCCAGTTTCATTTCGAATTTTATAAGTGGTAAAAAAGCTGCTTATTCACCTCGGTATACATTCTAAGTTTTTGCACACTAGTTGTTCATCATAAAATAATACAGTTTTGCAGTCTTCGTACTATATTTAAAATTGTTGAACTGTATATGACGCAACAAATGATGGGAGAAACCAAATTGCCTAGAGCTTCAGAGGGTACACCTGTACTGAATAGCAGAATCAATGCACTTAAGGAGGCAGCTGCCAACAAAGTAACTAATGATTTCCGAGTTCCCATTTTTCCAAAAGAATCTTTTTTTATCTAGAAATTTTAGTTGTTTAGTTTTGTTATAGTTTTACTAGCAGAGAAGTTAAAGATTCCATAAGAAATTCTAATTTTTGCTTAAGGCTAATCAGCAATTTGCTGCAGCATTCAATATTGCCACACCATTTTTCGTCCAAGTAGATTTGCACCATATTGGATCTACTCCGACTCTTGTTCTTCATTGTTCGAGGGCATTGTTTAAAGAGCCGTTTTTATGTGATGTATAAAGCTTTATATCTCAATTTTGTGATATTTATTCTTTTTGATTTCAAGAGCTATTGTGAAGTGAAAATTGCTTTTGTTAAAATGTCAATAATGGTGCAATTGTCTTATTGTTTACCGGTGGATAATGTATAAAGCAGTTTAACGGAGATTCGGTATAGAGTGAAATACTTTTAAGATAAATAATAATAAAAAGGTTTGCGTATATGAAGTCATGTCTATAAAATTGCTTCGCTATATGTACATAGACACATCAGTACTTTGTCGTTCTCATAAGCTCTTATATAAATATGTATAGAATATATCTTCACTGTACTATGTTCGGGAATTGGATTTCGAATATCATTATGTAATTGCAGTGGTACTCTGTTTTATGGCACTCCTTAGTTAAAATTATATTGCAGCTATATGTATATTGAAACGTAATTGTAATATAGTAAAATATTGTGATT